>PVKC010023880.1:0-17095 GCA_004027635.1 Crocidura indochinensis
AAATTCTGAATTTAATGATAATGTTTAAACAGATTGAGATAGACAGAGATTGCTCTAATTTATGTTTTGAAATCTTTGACTGTTGGGAGCAGAGAAATAGTATGGCAAATAAAGTGTTTGTTATGCACATGGTTGTCCCAAATTCAATCTCTGGTACTGCATATGGTTCCCTCCCTAAGCACAGTTAGTAGTGATTCCTGAACACAGAACCTGAAGTAACTAACCCCTGAACACAGTCAGTTGTTACCACTATGCTATCACTCCGGGACCTAATATTGTTAACTTTAAGTTCACACCAACACCTCTCTTCTATATTGTGTTTTCTGGTGGCTAAAGGTGGGATAGAATACACTAGGTGAGGAATTTCACCATATTATTCCAAACCCTGACATGAAGTATGAACTTCTAATACTTACCTGCCCCAATATCACAGATAAAACAAGATAAAATAAAGTACAAGCAATTTCTTTCCTGATCTGATAAAAAGAAAATCTTGAGTATATAAGCACATTCCCATACAATAGTTTGCAAGTTCTTCTGTAATTTCAGATCATAGAGTATCATAAGATCGTGGCAATTGTGAAATAAACTTCATCCTAACATATTCAGTCTTGATTCACATAAGTTTTGGCAGGTGCCAATTAATTGTATAAAGGAATTATGTCATTGCAAGAAGGTGACATAACTGTATGATTACTGCCTTGGCAACATTTCTTTAAAGACAGCTGAAGAAATCTGAAGCAGGCCAGTGATGTTGGAGCCAATAATCTTAGACCTGATCAGTTCACTAACTCAGGGCAATTTCACTGCCTAGTGATTGGCTAATAGCCTTGGAGGTGAAAAGATCACCATCAGGGGCCGGAGATATAGCATGGAGGTAAGGCGTTTGCCTTGCATGCAGAAGGAAGGTGGTTCGAATTCGGGCATCCCATATGGTCCCCTGAACCTGTCAGGGGCGATTTCTGAGTGTAGAGCCAGGAATAGTTCCTAAACGCTCCTGGGTGTGAACCAAAAACTAAAAAAAAAAAAAAAAAAAGAAAGAAAAAAAAGAAAGATCACCATCACAGCTTTCTACCAAAAGACCCGGTTGTAATCACTGGATAAGTGTTTCCAAGTTCACACAAGGCTCCGTTCTTGAAAATTAATTCTAATATGCAGCCCAATTGAGGGCAACTCAAAACTGCAATTCAATTCCAAGATGCAAAAGGTCTGAAATTCTAGCCTGCCAGGATTAACAAAAGTCAGAATATTAGGTGAGGTGATATTTGAATTATTAGAAAAATTCCAATAGATCACACTCATAAAACACTATACACCAGAGGAAACACAGAAATAAAATGGAATATAACTTATTGAGTTGTAGATGGAAAGCATATGGGGATATTTTTAACATGTCAATTATATCTCTAAAGTGAAATAATCAAATAAACAATAGTAGAATTCAATGAAAGATTACCCACTGCTGGTGATAACTTCTGACTACTAGAATAAAGTTCAATAAAACTGAACAATATATTCTTAAAAGACACTTTCTTTCATTGACTTGTGCGCAGAAATTAGATTTTATCCTTTTTCCAAAATAAGGCAAATAGTAAGTAATATGAATGCGATTGTTAGGGGAAAATGCATTTTATAAAATTTTAATGTGCTTTAATTAGAAACTAAAATATGAATTAAATCTGTCCTAAATTAGATATTGTCACATACACTATCACGTACAACCATAACCTATTTCTTTTGATTTTTTCTTTTGCATTTTAAATTATATGTATTTGCCGTAGCATATGCTTTTCAAAGTGATTTTACGTGGATTGTTTTCTCCTCTATCTTGATTAAAATATAATCGTCTAGCTACTAAGGAAAACAAACACACAAAAAAGGGAATGATATCAATAAGTTCTTATGTGCAGGAAAGTTTATTAGAAATTAGAGAATAGCAAGCCATAAGAAATTGACTTCAGTAGAAATTACAGATGGATTTTGCTTAAAGGACTCAAGAGATAAACATTCTTGAGATAGCACTTTTTTATTTTTTTTTTATTTTGAAAAGAGGGTTTATATCTGTTGAGATGCAGCCGATGACTAAGCGGTGTGTTCAGGCAACATTTCAGCATCTGCAGCAGGGAATAGCACAGCACATGGGACGGGGGCAGGTGGAGATAACACAGGTGGGGCGGTAGCAGGTGGTGCAGCAAGACACCTGGCCACAGACTGGGCGCAGGCAGCAGCAGGGGCGGCAGCAAGAGGGGCGGCAGCAGCTGGAGCCACAGCAGCTGGAGCTAGAGCAGCAGGGGCGGCAGCAGCTGGAGATGCAGCAAGAGGGGCGGCAGCAGCTGGAGGAGCCACAGCAGCTGGAGCTAGAGCAGCAGGGGCGGCAGCAGCTGGAGATACAGCAAGAAGGGCGGCAGCAGCTGGAGCCACAACAGCTGGAGCCACAGCAGGAGGGGCGACAGCAACTGGAACCACAACAGGAGGGGCGGCAACAGCAAGGACTGCAGCAGCTGGGCACACTGCAGCAGTTGGTGGTGCAGCAGGTGGTCCTGCAGCAGGAAGGCTGGCAGCAGCTAGACTGGCAGCAGCTGGGCTGACAGCAGGAAGGCTGGCAGCAGCTGGGCTGGCAGCAGCGCTCCTCAGAGCAGGTAGAACCACAACAGGAACCGGCCATGTTGTAAGAGAGTGGAGGTACTGGGTTGATTGGTGTCAGGAGAGAGAGATTTTGGAGTTTGGGAGTCTCCTAGGTCCATACCCCCCTTTATACTCGCCAAAGGGGTCTATCACCACGTCATCATTTCCTTGTTATTTTTTGCCCCCCCCCCCAAAAAAAAAAACAACTTAATCACTTAATTACATACTTGTGTGTTTCTAGCTAAGTGCTCCAAAATGGTGATAAGAACACATTTCCTTTTCCTGGTCTTCGACTGTGTTACCAATTGAAAGGCTCTTGATAGTTTTGCATCTGTGAGTGTCACCTTCCTCTGTCCCCCGGCACTCACTGCACTTACTCCAACAGCACTCTGTAGCTCTGACATTTGAATTTTTGTTTGCTTGTTTTTTGGTGGACTACATCTAGAAATACTCAGAAGTCACTCCTGACAGTGTATGGGGGACCATATAGGATACCAGGAATCTCATGTAAGCACCCTAACTGCTGTGCTATCACTCTGGCCCCTGGTAGTTGACTTTTGAATCTGACACTTTCCCCTTTCTGTACAGAAATACTTAGAAGTCATTAAAACAATTTTGATATGCCAAAGGGTCTTAGGTTTTCAAAGATGAAGGAAAATATGAAGGGAAATAGCTCAGATAAGCTATTGGAGGACAATTTAAAAGTCCTCGTTCGGAGTGAGGCTGTACCTTCTCTAAAAAAGTTAGTGAGGTCCAGTGTGGCCAAGAAAATGATTGGACCCTGAGGAAATGTCAAGCCTTGTATCAAATCTGATTCTACCATCTCATGCTGAAGCATAGAACAGAGATTCACTGCCTTTCTGCATCCAAAATATTATGTGTCTTTCAGGTTAGACATTTAGTGCAGGAAACTGTGGCTTTTCTTTTAATAGTCAAAGTTGCGCAATGGATGGATATTTTATCGCAGAAACATTTATTGCATATAAGTTTTTATAATTATTATGTCCTCAGGAACATGTATTAAGTACTTTCTGTTGGGAACAATGAGGACATAATGGATAGTCCAACTCTTTCCTGTGATACTTTAATAAAATATTTGCATAAGAATCAATTTGACAACAATAGGAAGAAGCACAATTATTTTACTAAAGAACTGAAATTGGGGCTAGGGATATAGCTTTAAGACTTGAGCACATGACTTCTATGCATGAGATCCAAGTTAAATTTCCCATTCTACACATTATAATAAAAAATAAATAGAAGCTTGGAGATAGTTTAGCAGTTAGTACATGGTCCTAGAGTGTGCTTTTGATTCCTACCACCACATAGACATCATGGGGGACAGCCCTAGAACACCACTAAGGTTATTTCTGGCACCCCAGAAACAAGCAATATCATATTCTCAGGCTCTTGCAATGAACCGTAAGCCCAGTTGATTGAGAATTGCCAGTGCGGCACAAGAACC
Source organism: Crocidura indochinensis (assembly GCA_004027635.1). Taxonomy (NCBI): domain Eukaryota; kingdom Metazoa; phylum Chordata; class Mammalia; order Eulipotyphla; family Soricidae; genus Crocidura; species Crocidura indochinensis. Next base: position 4,091 of record PVKC010023880.1, read on the forward strand.
TCCAGAAACCTGCTTGAGGGACCCAATAAAATACAACTAATAGAGAGGAAATAAGATAATAAAGTGAATAAAATGAGCTGAACTATTACAACTAAAATATAAAGATTAAATAGAAAAATATGTACAATTTAGTAAAAATGTAGAGTATGCTTTAAAAAAGTAAATAAAATTAATAAAAATAAAACAAATGACTTCAATTAAACAAAACATCAATGGTGTAGATAGAACTAAACAATAGCAAATGCAATATAACAAATCAAAGAAGAAAAATTAAAAAATGAAGAAAAATAAAAGTGAATAAAATAAATAAAATATAAAAGTGAAATAAGAGAACAAAGTAAAATGGTCAAATCAAGTAAATTGGGGTGGGAGTACAGAAATAAAAGCTGCAGCCTGTGTTTTGCAGATAGGAGGCACACACAGGAATAGTGCCAAGTATCATGAGTTGGTGAAAAATGTAGCCCCAAAAGAAAAATCAAAAGTAAATTAATATCTATTTTAAAGTTTGAAACCTTACTGGTAGATGCTATCTGGAAAGTGAGAATATTCTATAATATTTAATTTAGTATTATAATATTTTCTGAATTTTTCATTTATATACTAGACAATAAAATTTTAGAGCGATCATGTTTTACTCAAGAGAAAAATCACCTAATAGATCTATGGGAAAGCAGGACCAAATATTATACCCAATAAATAATAAATGTAGCTAAGATTTTTGGGGGACAGCCACGCCTGGTGGTGCTCAGGATTTAATCTTGTGTCTATTACCAGGGGTCATTTCTGCAAGTCAAACACTCTACCCACTATTCTATTGCTCTGGTCTCCAAAATTATTCCTGGCAAGCAGGATGCTGGGGACAAAACCTGAGATGAATGCTTGCAAGACAAACGCCCTGCCTACTATCTTATCGCTCTGGACCCGAAAGTTTGTGGTAGAGTTGGAGAGATAGTACAATAGTATATTTGCCTTAAATGCCATTAGGAATAATCCCAAGAATTGAGAGTTTTCTTTAGATCAAAACATTAAAAGGAGAAAGTTTATTTTATATATTATTATTTATCAATAATAAAATTAACTTATTTATTTTATTTATTTATATATTATATATATGAGTGGGGTTGAAAGCTTGGATCACACCTGACAGTGCTCAGACTTTACTCCTGAATCTGTGCTCAGGGACCACTCCTTGTCATGGTAAAGGACTATATATACTGCTAGAGATTGAACTGGGGACAGCCACATACAAGGCGTGTGACTTTCCTTCTGTATTATTTCTTTAGCCCGAATAAACGCATTTTAAATTGAAACAGGTCCAAATCAGGTAAATAATTGAGCAAATGCCTGATATTTTTTATTTGCTACGCCAGGAGTGAGTTGTATGTGGTGATTCTATTCCAGGGCCTCTCAGATGCAAGGTGAATGAGTGCTCTATAGTTGAGCTGTGCTTTCAAAGAAATGTTACTTTTAAAAGTCTTCAGGGGCTGGCAAGATAGCTCAAAGAGGTAAATCACAGTCAGGCCCATTAAGCAGATTATGGACTCTGGACCCCAGAGCATTACTGAGGTATATCAGTAACCAAAGACTCAAGAGACACTGGAATGAAATATTCCTGGAAAAGCAGAGGTCATCCCAAACCTGATGCCTCCAGCTGCCTCTTCTCATCTCTTTTATGATACTCTTAACAAAGATTTGTGTGCATGTTACGCCTTTAGCATTTCTCCCAGGATTTTTCACTTAATGCATATAAGATATAACTTATATAGTTCAAGTAAACTTGTTATGAGTTACTAAGAAAAGTGCTTAGGGGAATTTGTTGGGAGTGTCAGAAAAAGGACATTTCAGGTGTGATTTTGGAGGCATGATCATGCCAGGCCTGTCTGCCTCAAGGTGTGCAAAGGTTTTAGCAGACATCTGCTTGTCCTCTCCTTATCTTGTTTAGAAAATAATAAAATAAAAATAGTATGTAACTCAATTTTTAGTACCCTCAGTAAAAGATGGGGGAAATACCAGCATCTGTGAAGCCTTCAGTCTATACCAAGCATTGCAACTGGATGTGCAGTCTTTAACATAGCCCTACTCTGTGTTTTATTAGTACGTAAGTATTTTATTACTATTAGTATTAAGTATTTCTTTGAGTCCAAAGAATTCGAAAGGAGTTATTTTTTTTAAGAAAAAAATTCTAAGAAATATATACAGTAGGCTTCTCTTAGCTTCTAGTAGCTAAGCAAAGAGTCAAGAATAAAACTTGCAAGTCTTTGTTAAAAGTATTTATTTCCTGGAATTTTTCTCCTTCCTTATCACTCTAAAAACTCTTATTTATCTGTGAAAACCCCAGAAGAAATGCTGCTCTTCAAAGATAGCATTCCTGAAAAACTATTCTATTCATTTGTAATTATTCCCTGCATTGATCTCCTTATTTAGCACACTGAATTATTAATCCTCAATTGCAGTCAAATACCTTGATGTGATGACATTTACTTTTGCTGCCAGGGAGCTCCAAGGGAGCTAGTGATAAATGTTTGTTGAGTTGGAAGACTTTTTGATGACATCAAGACATTTAATAACCCTTTAAAAACAATTAGTTTTGACTGATGGTGGAATACTCCAAACACAGAGGGCATAGCTACATTTGAGGAAAACCACTTTTAATTATGTCAGCTGATAAGAAGTTGTGGAATTTTAAAAATTATCTTGTGGAATAGGACTTGTAGTTTATAGACAGCCCTTGATGATACTGTGCTGAATGTACTTGCCTGCATGCACACAGGAAAAATATGTGAAAGAGGAACGTAGATAGGTAGCTAATGCCAGATCTTCAATGTCTAGCTTTCCTGCATTGTTATTCCTAGAAATAATCACCACTACCCAGTAGGATGTTAATCACCTAGAGAATGTTTGCTGAACATTTCTTGTCTTTGTTTGAACTCTGTCCAAGAAGATATTTAGACAAATACTTGAGAAGTCATGAATGCAAATAACTTACCTTGGAGGTAATTTTTCCAAGAGTAAGTAAGGACATAAAGGGAAGAAATCCTAGGAAGTCTGTGTTAATTATGGGGCACTTTTAAGTGACTAGGAAATGAATGAACCACAGGGCCACAACTGAGGTCAGAAGTTGTTTAACTATCATAGTTGCATGCCTAGAAAATCACAGAGAATCAATAATTTATTAGTAATTACTGAGATGTGAGATATAAGACTTCATGAACTAGAATATCTCTTTATAGAGTAGCATAAAACCCAAAAATGGAATGGAAAATGAGTGCTTATGATTCTCAACAATAAATATAAAAATATATAAATTAAGAGGCCAGAGCAGTGGAGCAGTGGTAGGGCATTTGCCTTGCAAGCAGCTGACCTAGAATGGACCGCAATTCAATCTCCCAGCATCCCATATAGTTCCCCAAGCCATGAGCTATTTCTGAGCGCAGAGCCAAAAGTAACCCCTGAACGTCACTATGTGTGGCTCAAAAACCAATAATTATATATCTTGTTATGAGTCCCAAAATATGTTGGATGTATGGAGAAAAGACTTAGTATTACCAGACAGTCAAATGTTATTTGAATAAATGTGAGAATAAGGGATGTTCAACCAGGGGCTGGAACAGTGGCACTGGCTGTAAGACATCTGCCTTGTGCACGCTAACCTAGGATGGACTGTGGTTCAATCCCCTGGTGTCCCATATGGTCCCCCAAGCCAGGAGCGATTTCTGAGCACATAGCCAGGAGTAATCCCTGAGTGTCACTGGATGTGGCTGAAAAACAAAAACAAACAAACAAAAAGAAATGTTTGCCAAAGCTAGATTTGTTCTAACATACATATGACATAAGTGCATTGAAATACGATGTGCCTCTATTTATAACAATAAATATACTGATGAAAGAAAGCTCATATTGAAATTTTATCCTTTGTATCTTATAGATTTTTTGAAGTCTATGTACTAGGAGTCACTAGAATTAAAGCAATTTATATAATATGGATTCTTTTATCATAGTATATTAACTATTTTTTCTGTTAAGAGAGTGAAAGTACATTTCAGCTTTCAGATACATAGACATTGATGTGGAGCAGCTTGTGCAGATTTTATTCAAGGTGTTGAGAAATTAAGTTCTGTTCAAGGGAAAAGAAAGAAGAGGATTGGATATGAGAAAAACCAAGATTTCAAATGTATGCTCATTTGAATCTCCACTAGCTTAACCACGCAAGACCTCAAAAGGGGGACTTGGGGCAGCAAATTAATCTCCAGTAAAACTTACGAATTTCAAAGTCTACCTTTTTGCATCTGTATCACTTGCCTGCCTTGTAGTGCAGCCTTTCTAATGCACTGATGTTCTGAACTTCTGCACTTAAGGCAGGGTCCTGGCATATGGGGAGATGAAGAGCATCCCCTATGGCTCAATGTAGAACCTACATAGATTCATAAAATTATCTATTGATGACTTTAATCAAGGGGAGCCAATAAAAGAAAAGTGTATTTTAAAAGACAGTATGTATTCAACCTTTTCAAAATTATATAGTTTATAAAATCTTATAAATTATATAATATAGAAATTATATAATTCATAAACACTCCAAGACTCATTTCATCATTTTTCTTCTAAAGACAAGAAAGTGATAGATGCTTTGCTTAAGAATAAAAAGTCTTTCTAGAGAAAACTAGTGGCTAATGCCATTTGATCTTGATAAAAGGATGTGTAGAGTCTGAGCAATAGCACAGTAGGTAGGGCGCTTGTCTTGCATGTGGCCGACCTGGGTTCAATCCCTATTATCCCACATGGGCCCCCAACTCTGCCAGGAGTGATCCTGAATGCAAAGTCAGGAGTAAACCCTGAACACAGCTACAGCTGAGTGTGGCTACAGATACAAAAATGTTGTATAAAGGTATGGTGAATCAATTTATGTGACCTGTGCATTCAGAACCAACAAAAAAAGCATGAAATCTGAACTGCAGCTATTGACTTAAAATGTACCTATCAAAGAAGCAGACTAAAGGATTGGAGACAAACTGGGTACATTGGTGGAAGGAAGATGATACTAGTGATTGGACTGGTGTTGGAATAGTATGACTGAATCTCAGTTATAAATAACTGTAAATTGTGGTGCAGCAATAAAAAGTTTTAAAAAATTGATTAATATGGGGCTGGAGCTGTGGCACTAAAGGCAAGCACTAGCCTAGGATAGACCGTGGTTTGATTCCCCCGGTGTTCCATATGGTCCCCCCAAGCCAGGAACGATTTCTGAGTGCATAGCCAGGAGTAACACCTGAGCATCAATGGGTGTAGCCCCAAAATTGATTAATATAAGCTATCTATCCAGTAGTTGCAGGCAACATGTAGTTACCTTGATTACATATTGACTACAAACAGAAAACCTTTAAAAAGAAGTAATGACCCATTAAAGTTTCAGTGTTGCATTAATATTTTTTTCTTGCATGCTGAAATAACAAATTTTGTATTTGTTAAAAAGCCATAGAAAAAGGTCTTCAATGAACTTTCATCTCAGGAGAATAAAATCTGTGTCCCTGCAGGTGAGACAATCCTAAAATAGTTTCAGCATAAAGAAGGAATGCTCTAAAGACAAAGAGGATATGTTGAGGTGTTAATTTATTAGGGGATTCTGAGTAAATTCATTGGAAGGAAAGGAATTTGGGCAAGAACTAGAATGCGGAGACAGAAGATGAGTTTCTCTTAAAGGATTCAAGAGACTAAACTCTCTCAAACACTTCACAATTTTAGAAAGGACTAGACAGGCAGTGACAACGAGGTGTGCTCAGAGCAGCGAGTCAGCATCTGCAGCAGGGAATAGCACAGCACATAGGACGGGGGCAGGTGGAGATCACACAGGTGGGGCGGTAGCAGGTGGTGCAGCAAGACACCTGCCCACAGACTGGGCGCAGGCAGCAGCAGGGGCGGCAGCAGGAGGGGCGACAGCAGCTGGAGCCACAGCAGCTGGAGCTAGAGCAGCAGGGGCGGCAGCAGCTGGAGATGCAGCAAGAGGGGCGGCAGCAGCTGGAGGAGCCACAGCAGCTGGAGCTAGAACAGCAGGGGCGGCAGCAGCTGGAGATGCAGCAAGAGGGGCGGCAGCAGCTGGAGCCACAGCAGGAGGGGCGGCAGCAAGGGCTACAGCAGGAGGGGCGGCAGCAGCAAGGGCTGCAGCAGCAAGGGCTGCAGCAGCTGGGCACACTGCAGCAGTTGGTAGTGCAGCAGGTGGTCCTGCAGCAGGAAGGCTGGCAGCAGCTAGACTGGCAGCAGCTGGGCTGACAGCAGGAAGACTGACAGCAGCTGGGCTGGCAGCAGCGCTCCTCAGAGCAGGTGGAACCACAACAGGAACTGGCCATAGTATCACTGGAAGGAGTGGATTGTATGGATATGAGTTGTTTCCAAGAGGATGAGTTTCTGGTGTTTGAACGTTTTCTTGTCCTGCCCCCCTTTTATACACTGCCGAATAGCAGGTCTGACCACAAACAATACTCTCTCTTTGTTATTTTTCCTCCTAGAAAAATCAATTAATATTACTTAGTGAATAGTTGAGTGTCATATTAAGCATGCCGATATCTAGTAAAAAACATTATTTTCTCTTTCCATGATGTTATGAATCATTGATTCTTGTTAAGTCACAGAACTATTTGTCTTTTAAGTTGGAAATATCACATGATATACCATGACCAAGATTTTTTAATGTTATTCCTGTGTAGAAAAACAGAAAAGGCACGTGATAAAAAAACTATCTCCATAAAGTTCTGAAAATTGTTATCATAACTGCCAAACCTCTTGTATGTCAAAGCGAGAAAATGCTAAATACTGTCAGGTAGATTATTAGATTCAATTGAAAAGGAAATAGGAAGCAAGCCTCATTATTAGAATATCCGTGGTACAATGAGGAGAGACTGAGATGGTTTTCCTGGTTGTTTGGAGAGGCAGACAGTTGCCAAATACATTCATCTCATTTAAAAGACACAACCATAGCACTGAGTCATTCCTTTTTTATGATGAAGAGCCATTTAACAAGGTAAACTTATCTCTTCCAGGAATCTTCTACATGTATTATAGGCTAAAAGTGAGCATGTTTGACTTGCCTTCTGGTACGCACTCAAAAGCAATGGGTTTCACAATATGTAAAATGCTTCATTAAAGTTACTTTTCCCATTTGTATGCTCTTTGGTAGTAAAAACCAAGACATTCTTATTGGAAAAATAGGATATGAGCAGATGAGCTATTCTTTGTCCTGTAGATACTAAAATCAAATATATTAAATGTAAGTTCTGGTGCAATTGTGAATAGTGCAGCACTACTCTTAATAGCCAAAGTCTGGAAACAACCCTCGTGTACAAAAAACAGAAGATTGGATGAGGAAACTATTGTAAAAAAATATATTCATAATCCTAAAGCATAAAAACGAAAAAAGAGGGCCTGGGAGATAGCATGGAGGTAAGGCGTTTACCTTTCATACAAAAGGTCATCGGTTCAAATCCCGGTGCCCCATATGGTCCCCCGTGCCTGCCAGGAGCAATTTCTGAGCATGGAGCCAGGAGTAACTCCTGAGCACTGCTAGGTGTGACCCAAAAACAAAAAACAAAAGACAACAACAACAAAAAAAGAAACTATTGTACCTACACATAATGGAATATTACATAAAAATGATAAAATTTGGGGGCCTGAGTGAGCAGGTAGGGGGTTTTCCTTGCACACTGCTGATCTGGGTTCATTCCCTGACATCCCATGAGAATGTTAGGAGTAATTCTTGAGTGCAGAGCTAAGAGTAACCCCTGAAAGTTAACTCCCTTCCTCCACATACACAACAGAAAGAAAAAGCACATTCTGCAAAGTGCTCCTATTTGGATGGATCTGGAGAATATTATATTTGATAAGATAAATCAGAAGGAGAGATATAGTATGAGCTCTCTTGTATACAGGATATATTAAAAATAGGAGGGGCTGGGGGGGATAGCATAGCCTTAGTGCATTTGCCTTGCATGCTGCTGACCTGGGACAGACCGAAGTTTGATCCCTGCATCCCATATGATCCCCTGAGCCTGCCAGGAGTGATTTCTGAGTGCATAGCCAGGAGTAACCTCTGAGCATTGGCGGGTATTGCCCAAAAACCAAAAAAAAATTTTTTTTAAATGTAGGAGAGGAATAACAAAGGCCCAAAGGAACAGAAACTGTAAACTGCTTTTCTTTTTTTTTTGTTTTTGGTTTTTGGGTCACACCCGGCAGTGCTCAGGGGTTACTCCTGGCTCCATGCTCAGAAATCGCTCCTGGCAGGCATGGGGGACCATATGGGGCACCGGGATTTGAACCGATGACCCTTTGCATGAAAGGCAAACGCCTTACCTCCATGCTATCTCCCGGGCCCTGTAAACTGCTTTTCATTAGGAAGCTTACTACAGTGATGGGATGGGGATAGGACAGGGACAGAAATAGTTCAGGGCACTGGAACAACATTAGAGGGGAGCAGATACTCTGGTGGGGAATGTGTTCTCAAATGTTTTATGCATGAAAATTTAATGTTGCAAGTGACTTATGTGAAGAGATGAGGAGGAGAAAAGTCTACTACTTCCCTCTCTACTCACCTGAGGCATCCAGGAAGTGACTGAAGAACTCTAAGATTGATGACAGTCTATGATGTACATCTGCATAGTATAAAACCCATGTCTCCATTAGTCCCATGAGGTAGCCACCAGGCTTTATCTGAATCTTGTTCTGCTCTGTGTGGGAAATGATCCTGACTACCCAATTTCTTAAGGATCCATAGGCTTAGGCTTGAATGAGGATTTGCTCTTTTCAGAAAAGAAAAAACAGTCCTAAATTTTATTCAGTCTTTTGTGATCCATTGCCTTTCCCTCACAGAAAAGAATTTCAGGAGGAGACAGATAGTGAACTAGTGAACTAAGAGAGCTTTATTCAGACATAATGAGGAAGGAGAGAGAGAGAGAGACAAAGAGAAATAGACAGAGATAGAAACAGAGAGAATAGAGAGACAGAAAGACAAGAGACAGAGATAAAGAGACAGAGAGATAGAAGAGAAAAAGAAACAAAGAGACAGAGACAGAGAGGTAGAGAAACAAAATGTTGGTTTCTCTAGAGGTGGAGAGAGCTGAGTCACATTTTAGGTGATTTGAGCTACCCCTCAAATGGGGAAGCATACGCTAAGTTTTTGCAATATTGGTTTTATAGTTTTTTTTCTTTATAAATCTGCACCCAGTGGAACTTTCTACCTAGATAGAAGTCTGTTACTATGGTGCTGTTAAGGAGAAGAGATTGAAACCTTTTGGTGGTCCTCCTTTATGCCCTTATCACAGTTTTTTGTCTCTGCTACAGTTTGTCCCTTCTGGTGGGGGCAGGGGAAGGCTTCTCCTAAGCCAACACTATTGCCAAATAGAATCTTATCAGGACTTAGTTTTGGTGTCCACAAAGTAGGACCAGCATTAATGCTTTTAACTACTTTAGAAGTAGTGACAGTAACTTTTAAAAAATCTCATCCTAGTATTATATGTAAGAAGAACTCGTTTGCTTCATCTATCTAATTTTTTATTATCCTTTAACAGTATTGTAAACCATGGTGTCTAAAAATAAAATAATTTTTTAAAGTAAGATTTGGGCAAAAATTTAAAGCATCCAGTCATAGGACTCAAAATAAACACCATGTATTTAAACACAGTGCTTAATCAGTTCAAAATAAGGTACATTAGAAGAATGTAAATGTGGTTGGAGAATATTTGGTGTGCCTAATACTACAAAATACTTTGCAACTATTAGGTGGATTCTTCTTAATCAGGAATAATCATTTTCTGTGATTTCTCATAGAAATTAAGCCAGGTTTTTATTCCAATTATCCTCTAGCAATACTAGCAGAATTTATCCATCTGTTGGTTCATTCACTCAATAATTATTTCTGTCATATCTGTTGTAGACAAGTCATTTGGAACATTTAGTCATTGGGACAGATAAGAGAAAGGTCCTGGACATCACAGAACTTCTGTCATATAGAGGAAAGACAGAGTAAATATAGCTGTCATGTTAATTGTTCTTCTGGAAAACAAAACCAGAGAAAGTAGTTTAATGGAAAATGAAATATAAGAAATTGAAAATGGAAAATTCACCCCTGTGAAGCAGTGAGCTAACTTTATAGAGTCCCAGGTGAAACCTAAGGAGGAAGCAGATTCCTGTGAAACTGCAGATAAACAAGATTTGTGACAATGCAAAAGGAGGCCTGGTTTTTGTCTCCCAAGCAAATCTATGTGTTTGATTGATTCCATGTCCTGTACTTACTAAATTTATGCTTTGTCTCACCCAATGCAGTTTGAATAATTTATCACTCACTCTTTCATGCATAACCCCACACATTGCACATTCTTCTCTCCAACTCCAAGTGTAGACCCCTAGAAAGTGTGGCAAAAGTCTTAGTCTTGGGGGGTGGTGTCGGCTTTTTTTGGTGCAGATAAAACTGAGCCCACCAGCATCAATTAAACCATTTTCTACCTATATCCCTTCTTGTTCCCTCTGGTTCTTTTGAGAGATTCAGTTCACCACAGTAGTAGGAATAGAAAGACAGAATGGAGGACCTGTTTTGAAGTTTTAATTCCTAGTGAGATGGATAGACCAGAAATCCATAATCATCATATGAAAGGCAACATTCATGGGGCCACAGCAGTGGCACAGAGATAGGGTGTTTGCCTTCCATGCGGCTGACCTATGATGAACCATGTTCAATTCCCCAGCATCCCATATGACCCTCCAAGCCAGGAGCAATTTCTAGCCACTGGTTGTGGCCCTCCAAAACAAAAAACAAAAACGAACAAACAAAAAATAAATACAACATTCAAATACACAAAGAGCTGAAGCATCTTCCTAGAGGAGTACTTGGGGTACAAATATTTGAAGGAGTAGGGACAAGTTCAAGGATCTTGTATTCTGGACCAAACATAAAGAACTGAGAGAGACAGTACAAAAAGTGGAAATAGGAGAGAAATAAAGAGAAATAGAACACTGTTGGGTAGAGGGAGTTGGAGAAGACTAGATTTAGTGCATATCATAGAATTCTTAATTTTTCATTTGTATATTTAAATAAAACTGCATGTAATTTAGGAATTGAAGAAAATGATTCAGTATACTCAGAGAAATTATGGCTATATGGAAGCTGGCACATGAGACGTCACATAGTTTCTTTTGGTGCCTAATAAGATTGCTTATAATCAACTTTCAGCAAATTTTTAGTATTCAGTTCAGTTATAAACTTTAGTTTTGTTGCTGATGAGTGGGATAAATTTGTTTATCTTATATAGCTGCAACTTTGTACCCTTTATTCAACCTTTCCCATTCCACTTATTTTTCCAGTCCCTGAAAACCCTGGTTTTTGCTGTTTACTATGGGGTGACAATTTAAAAGAAAGAAATGAAAACAAGAACTTGGTTTAAAGGTTAGAGCACATGCTTAGTATGTGGGTGAGGATTTAAGTTTGATTCCCTGTGCTTCTTCAGTCCTAGACCCTCATCAAGAGTAGAGCACTAAACTCTCATATCTGAATCAATAGGCCAAGCATTGTTGGGAGTAGTTGGGGACCCTCAAGCATCAATATAAGATATTAATGATTCAATTGAAAAATATTTTATATCTAAGTTTGTTCCAGCAAACTTATAGAAAAACACTTAAGAGTAAAAATACTAGTTCTGTTGAACTCTTCACTAGAATGTCTACTCCATTGATATGGTATGTATTGGTTTCAGCTGTTATTTCTATATATAAGAGTATCTTCCACATAATGAATGCTCAAAAATTTTAAATGAATAAATCAAGTGGTTGTCATTTGGAGGATTGATGGCCACAGACTTGCTTTTCAGTGAAAACAAGGAACCTGCACTTCTGCATGTAAACAAAAGGCAAAAACTCAATAGAACTTCTATGTTCTGTTGTCTGCCATTGTCCACAGTTGGCTACATCCATACACAATTTTATTTATCACACATTCATTTATCAAGGTTGCCAGGTGGTTCCCTTTAAAGTATGTAGATTGGAAATGTTCTAAAGTACAAAAAAAACAAAAAACACCTGGTTCAATCTCAGTGTAAGTAGGAACAGAATTAAAACATGCAAAGTCAGCTGCAAGGAGGACTCCCACATTTCCCAGTGTCTGTCTAAATGTGAGAGTTGTGGAATCACTCTGGAAACTGTTATGCTTCCTAAAGCATGTGGCATTTTCACTTTGCTCATATACATATATATACACATATATATGCGGTCCTCTAAACTTTAATTTATACGTTATATTTTTCCAAGTTTTGTTCTTTGGTTTTTTTTTTAATTTAAACTTTAAATTTTGAAGCATTATAAGTGAGGTATTCATAACTGGGTTTTAGACATACAATGTTTCAGTACTAATTCTATTCCAGTGTCAACCTCCCTCCACCAATATTCCCAGAATTCATCCCATGCCACAGCCTTTTGGGTTTGGGAGGGGTTTGGGTTCAGATGGTTAGTTGCCAATGAAACCAAGCTGTAATAAGGAAAGAGAAGGATCGACAGTGAATAATGAAAGTTGACTATTCTGTTGAAAAATGTTGAAGACTTTTTGTGTCCTGCAGGTGCAGTTCAAACTTGTCTAAGAGATAAAGACAGAATCTTAAAGAAAGAAGATCAAGTTGAGTTTTTAATGCAAAGAAGCATCATTTTATTTTGACTAAAGATTACATCCTAAGGATTACATTTGATGACAGGCAACAGAGAGGTTAGGAGAATGAGCTAACCAATGCTGAGAGTAGAGGGGAGAATCTGTCATTGAGCAGGTGGTCTGCACAATATCTATCTTTAACAACTTCAATCATCCCCACTTCATAAGGATCAGCATAAAGGGAAAGTTAATATCCATAAGGACAGAGCTCAAAGGACATGGGAATCACAGGGCTGAGTTTAGCATCTGCAGCAGGGAATAGCACAGCACATGGGACGGGGGCAGGTGGAGATCACACAGGTGGGGCGGTAGCAGGTGGTGCAGCAAGACACCTG
>PVKC010023881.1:0-17092 GCA_004027635.1 Crocidura indochinensis
GGGGGGGGGGGGGGGGGGGGGGGTAGGTAGGCTCTTTGCAGGATGGATCTGTGTTCCAGAGTAGAGCTGTGGGGGTTGGGAGTGGAAAATTCTGGGAGCTACTGGGGAACCAGGATGTTATTTGGAAAAGATTTGGAAAGAGAGAAGCTTCAAGGAGATGTTTTTTTTCTTTTTCTTTTTCTTTTTTTATGATCCTGATGTTACAAGAGGGAGTCGTTGCCTAGGGCACCGCTATTGTGGCCTGAGCCCCAACCTTGTGCTCCTCTGCTCCTTAGTGCCTGAGAATTTCTTTTAAGATTCACATGGAAATGTGAATCAACCTTAACAAAAGAGCACTGGATGCCATGGAAAGAAAGCTCTCCAGATGGCTGGAGGCATCACGCCATCAAATTGAGAGGCGGTGCTGGCCTCTGGCTTTCTGGGAACCTTAGATTCATGGGGGAGGAGGGTGCATGGTGGGTGCAGAATTGGGTCAGTGAGCACTGCTCTGTGTTTGATGACTTGCATGCGGTTGGCTTACATATGGCAAGACACAGAAGGGGAAAGGAAGAAATGTGGAAGACTGAATGCTGGACAGTTGCCATTAGAAAGAGACCATCGGAGCATTGGTTTCTCTTTTTCTTTTTTAATTGAGGTACTGTTGGCTTACAAAACTATATGTGTTAGGTATACAGTTTCACACCGCTTCAAAATATCACATCTATTTTGTTTTGTCTTGTAGATTTTGCATTTTCCACCTGCTGGTTTGTGAGGACTGAGCCAATAGTGACGGGATCTTGTGGGTTTAGTGAAAAAATGGGGAAACAGGTTAAAGGTGCTATAGGCAGATAAACGAGCTACCAGGGTGTTGCCTGCCTCTGATTTTATAGTGAACAAAACAAGAGATGATCTTGCTGTGTTTAGTAATCTAAGCCTGTGGATTCTAGACTGGCCTGCAGACCAACTAGCTTCATGCCATCTTGTCTGCCTTCTCATGGGCCTCCTCCAGCTTCATTCCAGACTTTGCTGGCTGTCAAACCTTTTAGTCCAGTTTCTTGCTGTCTGCATGACAACTCAGCAGGCAACGTCTCAGCATATTTTACTCTTGAAGAACATTGAGCGTTCACTCAATTATCCCTTTGTGTGTAGGGGTGTCCATCCTATCACTGTTGTCCTAACATTTTCTGCTTTATATTGCTTTGCCTAGTTTTTATCTGCTTTACCCAAGTATCCCTGGAAGGATCTTATCTGATCACTAAGAGCTGACCCGAGCAGGCATGGGCAGGTCCTCTGTGCAGTCATTACCCCCTTCAAAGCACTCATACACCAACAGCTGAATCATAGACTTACCGTATTCCTGTGTCCTCTTGAGATGTATTCTGTGACTCCCCAGAAAACAAGTCCTTTGTCAGTCTGTTTTCCATGTGATCATCAGTCATCCACATGATTTAAAGAAATTGTTTTCAATGCATTTTACCAATTCAAGATTTATTGATATATGCATGCCATTTAGGGGAATCATATGTGTGTATATACTGACACATTTTTATGGAGGAAATTAAAAGGCAAATAATTTGCATTGAAGTGAGGGGTTGCAGCAAACCCCAGATCACAGCACAAGCTCCTTTGGTAGATACTGGAATGCTACACATGCTGGGAGAATTTATCTACTGACACACGCAACTAAAGTACAATATTGTGCTTTACAAGAATGTGGTATTCACATAAAAACTAGCATCCAATCCAAAGTCTGGCCATGTAACCAAGACAACAAAGATGGGAGAAGATGAAAAGCATGGTGCACAGAGGAAGAGAGAGGAGGCAGAAGGAAAATAGAGGAAGTAGGCTCCATGCTAGGAGTATCCCTCCCCCTCATCTTATTGCTGGACTCGGGTCAGTTAGAATGTGGTCCCCAGAAAGAAATCATTATGTCAACACCTATGAAGGCTCTGCACATCAGGGGTCAGGGAGAAGACGGGACCAGATGAGGTTTTACAACCTGAACTCACTACAGCTGCCTCTGTCACTTTGACACAGGAGGCCATTGTAGCTGGTGAGCTCACAGCCACTGATGCTATTTCCACTGGATACTTTTATTGGAGTCAACCTATGTCTGTCTTATTTTCATTGACTCCCAAGGATGGGGTCACAGGCTTGTTGCTCCATGAAGGTTGTCAAGGGTAGAGTGAAAACAGAGTTTGCAGATTGGCTGTTGAGGTCTGCAGTAGTATTTGTGTGTGCACAGGTATAGCAGTGAATTTAGGTTAAGTTAGATTGTGGTTGATAATGACCCTACCTTGTGACTGGTCTTTACCAGATCATGATTGTGTAACATGTTACCCAGGTTTAGTGGCAAACTAGACTGAATGCTACTATTTGGAACAGAGACAGAAAACTCTGCTCCCTCTGGGACATAGCCAGAAATAAAAGAAGACGGCAGATCAGCTGATGATAATTCAAGCTGATGCTAGACATGGCACATGGCATCACTCCCAATTTATTGGTTTAGCTGCATACAATGGTATGGAAGAAATTTCCCACCCCAGGAGTGGCCTAGTGTGTCCTGGGAAATAGAGATAGAAAAAACTTTGTCAACAATATAGTTGGCCATAAGGATTGCTCAACATCATTGTTGAGCCCAGAAATGTTGACTTAGTTAATGGGATTATGCTAGGTGTTTAAGTTAAAGAGCTAGAATTTCTTCTTTATTTATGGTGGAGGAAAAAAATGGTGAAAAACAAGAGGATCTGGTGAGTTTTTTGTCCTGTACTGCAGAATTAGAGATTTTTGTAATGATGGTGGTGGTGGTGCTGACTGAGGATGGGACGCAAGACCTCAGGGTCTGGCCTGCCTGTGCCGAGATAATTTACTAATGACATCCTTAATCAGTGTTTCCTGACATGTATCCTTCTCTCCTTCAATGGAAACTAGAGTCGTCCAGTCCCTTGCATTAGTCATACTCTAGATGTTTGTATTTTCCCTTGCTCCATTTTTCTTAAGAGGCCACTTTTCTACTTAAATACAAAGATTAGCTGGTGCTCAGCAGCTGTCTCTTGGGATAATTAAATTATCCAAATTCATGAAATCATTCCTCTTACCTGCAATTAAATAGAACCTTCTAAATTAATTTTCCCAATGAAATTTAATACCCCCAGAGCTCCCACTGAATCCTGCTGTTTTGGACTATCAATATCAATAATTCACTCTGGACACTGGCAGACCCCCTGGCCCTTGAATCCCATTCTTCTGGGCAAGATAATCCTTCTGGATGTTCTGATTTCAATGAGGGGGGCTGATTCAGGTCTGGCTCTAGGACTTACTTGTCATCCCTATCATCCTTCCTTTGCTCCTTTCTGGGAAAAAAAAAAAGGCTGAGTATGGAAAAAACAGTCGTTTAGAATGGTTTAAGAAACATCAATTTTTTAGCTCTCATATTCATTTTTTTTTTCGACAGCTAACACATCTTCAACCTGGATCATATTGATGCTGCTTGAGGAATCTCAAGCTGCCATAACTGGGAAAAATGATCTTTTTGATAAAACAGCAAACAGGTATTGGCTATTGTATGGCCATTGCACAAGGAAGTTCCTAAGAAGTGACCCTGTTGCTAATAAGTTACAGAGATATCTGGACTTTCTAAGTGCCTTACCATTTATTTTCAGGAAAAAAAATACAAGCCTTGAGCCTACCTGTATGCCTGCCTGCAGGTGCCTGTACCTCTCCAAGACTCCCCCAACATATACACATACTCACCTACCTAAGCCACATGCATGCTAGTTCGTATTTGCTCTGCAAGCATGTGCACTATTAGGAACCAGAGCTCTTCCCCCTTGGCCCAAGACTCCTTCCCTTGAGTTCTCTCGGAAACTAGCAGCACACCAACTAATCAGTTTACCTCTGACTGACTGTTTGGGCCCAGGGATGATGACAGAGTGGTGCTATTTAGCTGTCAAATGCTCTGCCTGTTGCCTGGATGGACAGCTTCTGAGTGCTGGCTTTCTCCTCTGTGCAAGTGGGGGTAATGAGTCTCCTGGTTGCTTTTTTAAGTGCTTCTTGCATCTGCCTTTAATTTTAATGCCTCTGGCCTGCTGACCTCGCTTCCCGGCAGCCCGCCTAAGTGTGATTCCCATAATTAGCTTAGTGATAATTTAATCTGTCTGCTTTACGTTGAATTGTTTTTGAGGGATTTGGGTTTGAGGACTAGAGACTAGGACTTTTGCTCCGTCTTTGACCTTTGCTTTTGTTAGGATGCACTGCTGGAGGAGCGAGGGAAGTGACAAAGCTGGATGATGGGAGGGGGGTAGTAAACTGTGAGGACAGAGGGAAAGCCAGGCCTGAAGCATCATGGGTAGATTCTGTCCAGGAAGTTGGAATGAAGTTCCTTTTTGAGTTCTTTCTCTTATAGGTGGTTCCCTTTCATGATCCTTATATCTCTGCCAAGGTATGAAGACATGGGAGCACGAAGCACCAGTACTTGAAAAATGCTTAAAGGGCAGAGAAAGCTCAAAGGGATAGAGCACATGCTTTACATGTGGGAGTCCCTGTTTGATCCCCAGCATGGCCTGGTCTCCCAAGTGCTTTGGGGAGCTATCTCTGAGCACTAATTTAGGTATATCCCCAGGCCCCACCAGGTGTGGCCTCCAAACAAAAGATGATCAGAGAAGTCACTTGAAAATGTTTTGTGCCAGCATGGCAGTCATGGCAACCATCCTCCAAAGCTGGAGGAGGGTGAGAAGGGGCAAAGGTGGAATGACAGTTCATAGCTGCCACAACCACTCCCAGGCAGTCCCGCAGCTTTCATGGCAAGTACATGCCCTGTCCATGACTCTAAAGCACCAGGAACCAGATGTGCACTTGCTATGAAAAGTTGGAACCGACAGCCAGGAAATTTCAACTTTGCTGCTGGCTGGTACCTCTGTGTTTGAACAAATTGTTTCTCCATACCTAGTTCACCTTTCTAGCCATGAATATGTGGCAAATGCATCCACCCTTCTTAGAAGGAGGCAGAGGATAAGGAGACTTCTATTTCCAGAATATCCTTTGATTTACCAGGAGGGAGTAAAGACGTGGGGAGCAGTGCAATGTTTTCTGTGTTTGGCAAACTTCTCAGAAGTGTCTTAACACTCTAGGGACTCAACATACATGTGAGCCAAGGAAGGGAGGGTGGAAGAACTCCAGGAGGGTTTGGTGGTCCTTAAGGGGAACTTTTAGATGCTCCAAATAGATTCACTAACCAGTCCTTGAATGTTTGTGTGTGTGTGTGTGTGTGTGTGTGTGTGTGTGTGTGCTCATGTGCACATATATCTCCACAATCAAGATGATATAGAGAGCCCAGTAAGGGTGATGGTCTATGTGGGTAACTCACAGGGTCATTCTCAGCTGCTCAGCATCTCTTTCTTGTGAGATATTGTCTCTGGAGAATCTGCTAGAAATGGGGCAGAAGGGATGGGTAGAACTCCCTGAGCTCTAAAACAGAAAAAGAAAAAAAAACCCACCTTCCCTCATGCTCATCCTGCAGCCAAGAAACAAGGGTTTGGATTTATGAGTGAACTTTTAATTAAAAGAACCTCGGGAAAAAGAAATCGAATTTTGCTGCTCTGGGATAAATGGTCCTTGCTTAGAACTCATTTAGTTTTTTCTCCATGTGCCCTGGCATTGCAGGGATATGTACATATGTGTTTGTATGTATATGTATATACACATGTACATTTTGAGTGCATTTGTATATAACACATAGATCGTGTGTGCATGATATAGGGTGCTCACCACGTGCTCTCAGTCTGAGTTGTTCAAGGATTCTTTATGTCCTTCCACTTCCCAACTGGCTATCTCTGCTTCTACTTCTAGATCCTACTGTTTAGCCTGAAACACTGTTTTGAGAAGTTCATTCTTGCCCAGCTGTGTGATGTCTTTGGCATCCCCACCCTACTATTTTGTTTCAAGAACTTCAATGCTAAGTTCCATTCAAAGTTGTTTATATAAAACTTTCGTCAATCACCACAATATTGATACTGTTAGTGACAAAAGAAACTTGATTTTGGATTGCCATCCCAAGTCTTCAGACACTGTTTCTCCTTAGATAGCCTCCTGTTATGTTGCATTGGCTCTTGCCAATCTGGATTACAGTCCAGTTTATCTAGGGTGATCCACTTTGACATGAGAGTGACATTTGGGGTACTTGTCTACAAATCTGGTCTTTTTAAAGGGGATATCTTTTCTCTTCAGTGGGGTGAAGATCAAGATGTTGCTTTTCTAATGGTCTCACCTTCTAGAAATATCTATGTTTACTTGATTTGTGTTTGTATTTACTATCTACCTTCCTTATTTCCTTCCATCCTTCCTCCTTCCTTCCTTGCTTGCTTCCTTCCTTCCTTCCTTATTTCCTTCCGTCCTTCCTTCCTCCCTCCCTTCCTTCCTTCCTTCTTTCCTGTTTAATATAGAGATGTTTTTTACTCTTATCATTTATTTGCACATATTCAATTTTAAAAGGCCTTGAAATACTTAAAACATTAAAATAGACCTTAAAATCTTTTTTCCTTTAGACAAACTAGGTAACTTAGTTTGAATGAGCAGAAATGAATTATTGCAAAGAATGGGAGGTTGACTCAAAATCTGTTTCTGGCTGACCTGAACATGCAAGCAATGTTGATTCAGTCCAGGCTTCACATCATACGAATGACATTTAGGTTAACATTGGCTTCCAAAGCAGAAAAGGGGTGAGCCTGGAGAGGAGTTCAAAGAGCTGAAAGCTACACTCTGTGTGCAGGAGGCCTAATTTGATCTTGGGCACTGTATGGTCCTCTGAGTGTCACCAGGAGCAACCCCAGGCCATGAACCAAGAGTAGCTTGGAGGGTGGCTTTCTTCATGTGGAATGCCATGTTGGTTCTTCTTAGTGCTTGCTAACCTCTTGCTATCAAGATACTTTAGGGCCTACTCACAGATTACAGGACCTAGAGGACAACCAGACTCTCATTCAAAGAGATTTACTATTTGCTGACTTTCTGCAACTTGTAAACAGTATTGGACAAGTCACTGTGCACCTCTGCTGCAAGAATATGGAGAAGCTGCCTGGAAATGTAGAAGCCCCATCAGAAAAACCCACTCATAAGAGGAGTCAGAAAGCCATTGTCAGGGTCAGAGAGGAGTCCAAGTCAGTGCGGGAGTTTTGCACTTGCTGACAAGTTCTCATGCTTCTCTGACTCACTTCAGGATGGGGGTGGGGGTGGGGAGTCAGCATCTCCCTTGGTGGGATTTTGATTTTGTTTGCATTCACCACAGAAGGGATGAGCTCCCACCTCACCCACCTACTGTAGCTTTTATAAATACTCTGTCACTCAAGTCCTGGGTGAGCCCGAGTCACGGGGATACCAGTCACCCCCGCACAGTTAGAATGTTTCATACGGCTCACCACTCACCCCCAGCTAGGCATGATGGATTCTGTGGATTCGCCTTCAAGCACCTGCTCCCTGTGTCTGAAATGGAGGGAGAATGCTTCTGAAGGTGACAAGCCCTAGCCTTGCCCAGCCTGCTCCATCAAGTTATGCCCTAATTCTGGCTTGTTTCTGATCAAAGGGCAGTACCCTCAAGTCTTCCACCCATGCAATAGGACAGAGTGGCACCTACTTTCTAACCTGCCTCTGTAATGTTCCCAGAACACCAAGGCCCTGGGACTGCTCTGCAGGATGAGCTCATCGGTGCTAAATTTGTCTGCTGACAGCTTGGGATCCAGAGCTTGTGGCAGGCTTGGGAGGGAGTCAGGAGGGAGAGAGTCCTGAACATGCCCTCCCAACCCCTCTGATCATCAGCCTTTCTTGACCCTGCTGTCTGCTGAGAGGGGCTTCCTTATCTTTGGACAGATCTTACTTGCCCACCTGGTTCTATAGACAGACCGTTGTGCCCATGTCCTCAGTCCTGCCTCAGCATGCAATCTGGGTCCTGGGTTGTGCCTAGACTCAGCAGGAGCTGGCAGAGGGTTTCTTTTCTGCATCTGGGTCTGGACCATTGTTTGGCATTAAAGAGTGGCTCTGGGGAGGGTTGTGCTATGGACTTCTGAAGTTCATCTCCACGTAGTTCAGTCTGGTCATTTCTGTTCCTGACAGATGAGTTTGGGAGAAGAAGGAGAGCTGGGAGATTTGGAAATGGAGGTAGAGAACAGGCCTTTCAATTCTGGGTCTGGAGGATGAAGAATGTACCATAGGAGTACCTGGTGCTGGAGAGCAAGTGCCCACTTGGGAAAGCTCAGCCAGGAACATCCTACAGGACTTCCTTCATCCCTGGAAGATAGAAGACCAGAAACCTCATACTAGCAAGAGACTTCGTAATGCAGTGCAGATTTCTGGCATTTTGGTGACTGGAAAATCATGCAAGCTGCAATAGGCAGACCAAGACTGGTGACCTTAATACACTGTTGACAGTGGAGCTTGCACATTTAGCTGTAGTATTTGTGGCTGTGGCACTCCATTTAGTTGTGGTGCTCTCACACATCCTGGTTGATGGTCTCACATATATGCGCATCTCAGGTCTCCCTTCTGACCACAATGCCTGCACATCTTTTTAACGATGGTGATTTCCAGTTCTTATGCCCTTTCACTGTGATACTTATGTACATCTGGCTGCACACATGTGGCAGGAAATCGTTTCATATCACAGAAAGCAGAACTGCTAGAATCATGCATGGTGTATGAGCAGGGATTAAACTTGTAGCCTCATCATACAAGGCAGGTTTCAGCTCCTGAAACCTCTTAGAGGCCCTTGGCATCCATTTTCAAAGTGTGCAGGAATGCTGTGGTTAGTTCTCTGAGTTTACCCAGTGGCTCTCAACCTTTTGACATCTATGGACTAACTCTGGTTGGTGAACTAGTATTTTAAAGCTCTGAAGAACTTGCCAGGTTCTGGAATATCTGGAAAACTGGTGGGGCACTTTCTCATTAGGAGGGCCTATTATCTATTTGGCCTTGCAATCCACTTCCACTGCATCCTATCTCTGGAAGCCCAAAGAACTTGGTGACCAAGTTAGGGGAACTCTGTCTTCAAATCCATGTGCCAGAAATATAAGCTACTTTCTGCCACCAGGTGACTCATCCATAAAATCTGATTTAAGTGCTCAAATCAGAATCACTGTTTATGAGCCAGTCAGTGGAGAGGAAGATGGGGATGACGATTTGTGCAACTCTTCCTGTTGCTGGGGCCTCAGCAGCACATCCCTCCCATCTGAGCCATCTTGGCCCCATGCATGGCAGTCCAGTGGGTATCCAGGAGCTCAATGGCAGCTTTACCTATGAAGAAACTCAGATCCTATAAGCAATGGGTCTGGGTGCTCAGATTTCTAAACACACCCTCTCATTTTACTTTGTAGGGCTTCCCTCTGTATGGACATCAAGTTATTTTTTGGTTTGTTTTCTTTTGAATTGGGGCAATCTGTGTTTTGGAGTCCAATTTTATTTCTTCACCCAATACCCAGTGGAGGTGAAACAGGGCCTGTTTGGACTTTGAGGCTCTGTAGAGAAAACACTGGATCTTTTCACCTCAGATAACCCGAAACCATGGAGGCTTCTCAGTCTGCCAGGGCCTGTGTGGGAGCCTTCTGGAGAGGGGACCTTCTCTAGCCCACCTGCTTTCACTCCCAGGAGCTTTTTCACTCCCTGCTACTGACAATACTGATCTCAGCTGGGCTTGTGAACATCAACAAGCTGCCGTATTATATAATTCTCCTTTCTCTACAAATCTGTGCACATAAATATAGTGCGTGTATGCGGGGTGTGTGTGTGTGTGTGGAGGTTGTTCTTGGAAAAGCTGATTAGGATCTGCTTGCTATTGGAAGGCTTGTTCTGGAACATCCCTCTGCTTGCCTTCCCACCTTATTCCACGAGACAGACAGAGAGGTGAGAGGGCAGCTGATGTGAAAAAATGGAAAGCATGATCTGGCCTTTTGCCTGCTGCTCCTATGAAAGGGTATGATTTTTTTGTGTGTGTGACCTTAGCTTCATGGGTTGTTTGAGGTTTTCTTTCTCTAGGGTTGAGTGTTCACATTGCAAATGCTGTTAGGCAAAAGCACAGGTGTCGACAATGGTGGGGTGCCAATAAACGTCCACCTGCAAAAAAGAAATGGGTGGTGGTGGTTTCTCCACATTTTTCTAGAAGCCATGACTGTTTGAGTGCAATGCTGCGTCTCTCTAGTAATTGTTTTCGATGCCTCTCGGTGTCTCATACTCTGCTTGACATCAAAACACAGGGTTGATTTTTGATTTTTTTTTTAGTGAACTTAAATAGTTTGTTTTAGAAAAAATTTATTTAGAGAAATATGAGAGGTGAAGAGAGAGAAAGAGAAAGAGGGAGGGAAGAAGGGAGAGGGAGAAAAGGAGAGAAAGAGGTGAATAAGTAAGTGAAAGAGAAATATATTTGAGAGAGCACTGAGGCTTCTTCAGAGGGGAGGTAACCCAACGTACACATCTTAGGTCAAGAAGCGGGAGAATCTCCAAGGAGAATGCACCAATCCAGAGTTTTCTGCCATGTTTTCCAGAGAGTGATCACTGTGATAGGGGTCTCTTGGGATTGATTGGAGATTGTACTCAGGTATCCCCAGGTATCCCTCGTTTGTCAGAGGTACCTGGGCATGTTGGTGTGTACATGAGTGTGTGAGAAGGGTAGAGGAAGACCCTCCCCTGGAACTACTTCACTGTGCCCTCCTCAATCACATCCCAATCTTCTCCTTAGGCTCCCCAATCTTCCTGCTTCCTCTGCTTTCTTCCTAGGTGAGGCCTTACCCAGGCTCTTCCAGAGCTCATTCCCACTGTAATTTCTCATGTCTCAGCACCACGTGGGTGGCTATTTTTATCTTGTACTAGAAACTATTGAGTGGGGGAGAAATGTTAATTGGTATTATTACAGCAAACTGTCCTAGTAACGTCGCAATTCAGAGGTAAGTGCCGCATGTCCTCCCCTGCCTTTTAGGTGGTAGCACAAGGAATCTCTGGGTTCTTCAGCCTCAGTTGCTGTGGCCAATGGAGGTGAGGACAGATATGTGTGCATGTGCATATGTGTGTATGTGTGTTTAGGACTGATGCATGTTAGATTCAGGCCTCCAAGGTATGGAGGGAAGGAGATTGGGTGGGGCTTGATGAGTTTGAGTCTGTTTTTATTCCTTCAAAATGAGGCAGGGATAGAGTAAAACTGCTTAAGACACACCCATGGGGTACAGTTTACAGTATCTTTGAAAGGAATCTGGAGTTTTTGTAGTTAGAGTACATCTAAAAGTCAAAGATGGTGGCTCTTAATGTGTGTTTCTGAGCCAAGGTAAGGCAGGAATCAATTAGAAAGTAATAGATATGAAATCAGAGTTCTACCCACCTTCCATGAGGAAGAAATAAGAAGTGGATTCAGTCAAGAGGCTGGTCACTGGCTATCCGAACTCTTGTCTTGCTTGCCAACTCTCCTTGCCAGTTTTGTGATCCCAAGTGGGTCTCTTGTTGTCACCAACCACAATATCTTCATTTGTAAAGTGGAACTAGAACGGATGCCAGTCTGTTCTGATGCTCAAAGCCAGTAGCAAAGATGCTGGGAAGTAAGGGGTTCAGAGTGCATGTTTCCATTCATGACCTAAGGCTCGGGTGAGAGTGGGCTGAGAATGCACAGAAATTTTGTGAGAAGGAAAATCCAGAGTCTAGCCAGGGGTTTGGAGCTGCTGACTACTGTGGATGCATCTTATGATATCCTACCCTCTGTTTACTTTCATGGCAGTTGACATTTGTTTCTCCTAGTGTTGATCATGTTTAAAAGTCACTAGTGTGATTTATAATTTGTAGAAAATACAGAAAAGAGTAAAGCAAGGAAATAAAAATAATTTATAGCACCTTCAGAAACTAGGACTGATGGTATTTCTGTGTATTTTAATAATATAAATGTGTGATAATGTTTTATAATGTAATTATATGTTAACATGTTTTTTTTATATTATTCCCCTCCCTTACTCTTCACTGGGAACCTTTCCATAAGCCCTCATACATGATTCTTTATGTTGGCTTTTTGTTTTGGGGCCTCTGTTGGTCATGTTCAGGGCTTACTCCTGGCTCTATGCTCAGAAATCACTCCCGGTGGACCTTGGGATTGAGACAGTGCCTACCAGGAAGGGGTCTTGCCCACAGTACTATCTCTCTAGCCCTTGAATATGATTTTTAATGCCAGCCTATTGTTTTCAAATGCAGTCCTAGCATTTTATCATTAATTTGCTTTTATCTTTAGGATTTTGTTTTCTTTTCCTTTTGGTTTAAGTGATTTTTCTTCTTACATCTCCTAATTTTGTTAATCTTTTTTTGCTCTATGGAGTGGATTCACTCGGTTTTTCTTCCTGCTGGCTATTTTATCCTATTTTATTTTATTTTAAATTATTTGTGGTTCCCCCTTGAAGTTTTCATCAGCATTTAAGTTAAATATTAAACACTGTGATCTTATTTTTTCCCCATCTCAGGCTTTTGAATTTTTTGTGATTAATACCTGGAATTCAAGGTCCATAGTAATCAAATAAATTACCTCATGATAATTTCATTATTCCCTCATTCCTCACAAAATCATTTCTGCTCTTTTATCCTTGACACTGTTAAGTAAAGGATATTTCTAACAGTTTGTTAGTGTTCAAAGATCCACTCTTCTGAAAACTCGTCACCTATGGGGTTCCCCAGATACTTGTCACATGATTGTCAAGATGGGACTAATTGTGGTGCTCATGGACTTTAACACATACTCACCAGAGGTTTCACACTTGCTTGTGGCTCCAGGAATCCCAAATGTCAGTGCCACCTGAAACCAGCCCTCTGCATGCTGGACTGTGCTGAGTTCAGGACTCCTGGTCTTATCTGCCAGGAAGGTGCTTCTTTTTGGCCTGCCCGCTGCACTCCAAGGCCCCATACATGGTTCCCAGTCTTTAGTTTGGGGGCATCCCTGGCAGTGTTCAGGGCTGGCTCCTGGTTCTTTACTCAGGGATCACTCCTGATGTCACTTGGCGAGACCACATGGGTAGCCAGGATTAGAACCCATGTTAGCTTAGTGCAAGGCAAGTTCCCTATTCATTGTACTGTCACTCTGGTCCGTTAGTTTTCAGTTTTGATTCTGTCTCTTGTGCAGAATGTATCATACTTGTGACCTTATATGCACTTGACAACTTGGCTGAGTATTTTTCTTTGCTCAGAGTTCTTGGAATACCTCCCTTGTCCCTGAGCATGAGTGTAGAAATGAAATGTAAAACCAGCTGGAGTTAGATTCCTCAAAGTGGTGTCTTTTTCTTATACTTGTCTGTAGGTTGTTAGAATTATGTTTGGAATATCAAAAATATCTCACCAGATCTGTATTCAGACTGGTTGAATTGTTTTTGCACTGAGATTCAGGGCGCTCTTGATTGTTCAGGCTCATGCTTGAACCTAGGGAAGTGATTTTAATCATCCTTGTTATTGTCTTCATTGTCATTGCCATCATCATCTTCGCCCCTTTCTGCCCTGTGCTACATTCTCATTGTACTTATATTGTGTCATTTCCTGGCTTGTGGTCCAGGTCTCAACTAATTTTTTCACTTCCAACCAAATCCTAGAAGAACTTTCCAGTGTCTTTAACTGTATTCTTTTCAGATTGCCTCCTGATTTCTATGGAGAGTTCACATTCTCTCCTCCTCCCACACTCCAGTTTTTACTAGAGTAGATGTTTAGGATAAATATAACTGAAGCCTGGCTCTGAGCCCTATACCATTCCATATCTATTGTACTCTGTTTGGGGGAAACCCTATGAAAACTTTGGGTTTGTTTGTTTGTTTTCATTTTCGTTTTGTTCTGTTTTTGAATCATACCCAGAAGTGCTCAGGAGTTACTCCTGGCTCTTCCTTCAGAAATTGCTTCGGGCAGGCTCAGAGAACAATATGGAATGCTGGAGATTGAACCCATGTGGGCCGTGTACAAGGCAAACACCTTGCCACTGTGCTATCACTCTGGTCCCCTTTGAAAAGTTTTAAAGTCCTCTGGGACCCTCCAAGTCCTGAATATTGACTCTGGTCTTCAACAGGAAACTGCTGCTGATTCTGCATGTTTTGCTTTCATTTCTCCTTTTGTAATATCCCCCAAATCAAATAGGAAAACTTCCCTCATTTCCTCTTTATCTAGCCCTCTCCACTTCAGAGCACTCATTTGCCCTCACAGGAAGCGTTTTATTTTTGTGAGTTCTCATCTTTTCATTTTCATTTGTTCTTTATTTCCCCCACCCATTATGTTCAGTTTTGGAGAAAGAATGTTGGGGGAGAAGTATGGTGGGTGAACAGGATTTGGTATTAGCTCTGGGTGAAATGTCTGCATTTCTGATCCCTCTTGCCATAGTCTATGTATGCATAAGTACTTGGGTGTGCTTGTTTATGTATGTGTGTTTCATAGAAAAACCAGATCTGCCCTCAGAGTGGTCAGATGATATGTGAGTGATAACTTGTCAGTTACAGACATACCTAAAGTTAAAATTACTGGGTGACATCATGGTGTCCACCTAAGGAGATATAAGCAAATGTTGACTAGACACTTATTTTTATTCATTTTATTTGTTTTTGGGCTATACCCAGTGTTGCTCAGAGATAACTCCTAACATTGTTCAGAGGATCATATGGATTCTCTGGAATCAACCCAGGTTAGCTGCATGCAAGGCAAGTAACCCTCCCATAGTACTATTGCTCTGGCCCTAAGCTTGAAAAGTTTTACTGCAAAAAAGAGCATCTTTCGTTTTTTTTCAGACAACACAGTGTGGTGTGTGAGAAGAGGTACACCAGAGCATATTAATTCAAAAAGTTGAATGCCTACTTTTAAAAGCTACCATCTGTGTGAATTTTCTTGAGCCACCATACAAATGGCAGCTTGAAACAGTGCAAAAGTATTCTCTCATGATTGTGAAGGACTGATATTCAACAGGTTTCTCATTGAATCAAAACTAAAGGTTATTCGGGGCCCGGGAGAAAGCATGGAGGTAAGACGTTTGCCTTTCATGCAAAAGGTCATCGATTAGAATCCCGGTGCCCCATATGGTCCCCCGTGCCTGCCAGGAGCAATTTCTGAGCATGGAGCCAGGAGTAATCCTTGAGCACTGCCGGGTATGACCCAAAAACCACAAAACAAAACAAAACAAAACTAAAGGGTATGCAAAGCTATGCTTGCTGCCATAACTTTAGCAGGTAATCCATTGGCTAGCATAGGAGATACAATTCTTGGCTATCAAGTCCTTCCCCAAGGTCAAGGTCAGCAGCAGAGCATTTTCTCACCTCATTCCTCTGTTTTTACCTTTTCCACTTTGTATTATAGAAATCTCCCACCCTAACCCCACCAGTCTAACCCCACCAACCTCTTCTAAGGACACCAGTGATTGCATTTAGAACCCATTCAGATAATCATAATGTCCACTGACTTACTTGCATATGCAAAATATTTGGCTATGGAAAGAAACATTCATAGGTTTTTCATGCGATCTATGAAGTACCATTACGTCTTGACTTGCATGTTCCCATCGACCATGCCTTCACAAAGCCTTTGCTGCACAAGGTTGATCCCTTGTCCCATTGCCCTCTGTGCTTCCATTTGCACCATAGGAAAAAGTCTGTCAAGTATCAGCCAGGTGTTTAAAGGATAGATGACCTGAAATGTGTTTCATCAAATGGTATCTTAGCTTCAGTCTCAAAAGGAAAGGAAGAACCAGTACAAGATACTCCAAGTGCACTATGGGACTATGGATTAAATCCTGGAATAGAAAACCGACATTGGTTAATACAAATATAAGAGATAATACAAATATAAGAGTTAATACAAATATAGAGTTTAATTAAGCTTGAGACTGTAAACTTTGATGAATTGTACATAATGTGCAAGTTCATTTGAGGGAAAACCAGGTGAGGGATATCTAAGTTCTCTATCTTATGGCCTTGCCCTCTGCTGGAAGTCTAAAATTCCCATACATAGCAGAAAGCCAAATGCTACCAGGCATCCCCCCTCATGCCAAGCTAAGTTCCTCTCACATCTGGGACACATGGTCGCCTGATGAGAAAGAAATCATGAAGACCCAGGAGGTGACATGACTTCTGCATGAAAATATGGAGATTGGCAGGTGGGGACACAGATAAGAGGGTGATTGTTTCAAGGCTAGGGGCAGGATAGGAAGTGCCTCTTCAATTCCACCAGTGTCGTCCCCTGGGCAAGTGGAGCTAGAGTGTGGGTGGGCCT
Organism: Crocidura indochinensis; assembly: GCA_004027635.1. NCBI lineage: Eukaryota > Metazoa > Chordata > Mammalia > Eulipotyphla > Soricidae > Crocidura > Crocidura indochinensis. The sequence goes on from PVKC010023881.1 coordinate 16,204, forward strand.
GGGTGTGAGTGCTTGAAGCCCCTGATTGATTCATCACCCCCGCCCCTTATTCTCTGTCTGGCATCTCCCCATCACTGGGCTCACTCGGTTAAGGGCTCCCCAGTGACCAGCTGGCTCACAGCTGAGTTGTTATCTTCCCGACACACACTGATCAGGGCATGGTTAGAGCTTCCTAATAAAATTTGTCACTGACTTTAATCCCATCACTGTCCAGAGCTGGCTGATTAGCCCCTCTGGTTGTTTTGGCTCTTCTTCCCTCCTCTAGCCTCTACTGTGAAAATTGGGAGCCAGAGGGACTCCCAGAGAGCTTCTGGCCCCATAAAAGAGCAAAGGAGCAGCAGATCAGGGCTACCCTTTACTTCTGCCATAATTCCCAACAAACTACTTGATCTTGCTTGAGCCCTGGGACCAACCCTGTGTCAGGCCCCTGAGGGACAGATGATATATGGAGATACCTTCTCTTGACCCTCCTGTGAGTGACAGAGGCTGGCTGACTCTCCTGCTCACATTTCACAGCCAGGCCTGGCTCCCTCTTGGTTTCCGGGGATGAGGGGAGGGGTTGATAGACAGGACTGGGCAGGGGAGCAAGGCTTTTAGCCAGCTTCCTGGGTTCCTGCACCCACCCATCTCCAAACTGACTGTGGAATATCTGGGTCACCTTCTCCCACCCCTCTGTCAGGCCCCATGCCATGTCCTGGCTGGCTTTAGCGATTGCATAACGCTTCACAGCTGCCCACTGATATAGTTTTGAAGCCCAGGAAGCAGGGGTAGGCAGAGAAAGCAAAGTAGGGATTCTCAAAGGAGTCTCTCCCTCTGCAGATGGATCTACTGTTGGACTTTACCAGCCCTGACAGAATGACTGGGTGTGTGTGCCCTGAGCATGCACGGG
>PVKC010023882.1:0-10069 GCA_004027635.1 Crocidura indochinensis
CATTGTTGTGAATTTCTCACTAACTTTAGTCTTTCCTATTCCCTCTGAGTACCAACTCAGACACAGGGCAACAGAATACTACTGTGTGTGGTCTTCCAGCTTTGAGAGCGGTATGAATCACCTTTATCTCTGTTTTCTCTCTCCCTGTCTTTCAGAGATTGAGCAGGGCAGCTGCGGTGATCCTGGAGTCCCTGCCTATGGCCGGAGGGAAGGCTCCCGGTTTCATCATGGGGACACACTGACATTTGAGTGCCAACCTGCCTTTGAGCTGGTGGGGCAGAAGGCAATCACGTGTCAAAAGAATAACCAGTGGTCGGCTAAGAAGCCAGGCTGTGTGTGTAAGTGAGAAGGGAGGAGGCTGCTTTGGGATCTTCACCAAGAAATAGGGGCCCATTTCCCAGCCAATACAGGGACCCCCATTCTTGTGAAGTTCACAGACAGTAACAACTTTATTCTGGTTCGTTTTGCCAATGTTTCCCTAACTTGGGCCTCTTTTCTGGAAGTATTGTGGACTACCATACAGATTGTTCTTAACATTTAGGGGCCTCTTTAATACCATCTTACCCTGACTAATGATCCTTAAAAGCCCAGATGAGGCCCCCAAGACATGGCTCCGCAAGTTCATACTCTGACATTTCCTCCTCACTCTTGATGCAACAATGACACTGTTCATACAATCCAGGACAGAAGCTTTGGCAAAATTTTAAGATTATAGATTCTACCAACTTCTGGGTACTATGAAAAACCAGGACTTTGCCAGGATATTAGATATTTCGTCAAATTGCTTCTTACATTGGGTTTTGGGGGTCAAGCTCTCCTTGAATTGTTGGATTTTGAAAGGTTTTGAATTCTCTGTTCTATCGAGATAACATAGAAGTCCTTCTTTCCTCTTGGATAGTTGTGATCATTCTTTCTGGTGCAATACTTGACGTCTTGCGTATCAATGGCACTGGCCAGTGTGAGAGGAGGTGGTGAAGGAAAGCTTGGTCACCATTGAGAAATCGAAGGTTCCAGCTTCTCCAGGATGTCACTTCTCCCATCTTTACTCCCCCACCCCACCTTCTCCATTTCTTTCATCTGCTTCTTTCAGAGAAGGGCAAATTGTCCAACTTTCTGATTCATTTGTGGTTTTATTAGGCCTCTGAATTCTTTCAGCATGAGATATGTGACTCCTTGGGGATAGGTTCTTAGGGGAGAGAATAACCTGGAGACTATCTGGGAATATCAATAATAACTGATAGTTTGATGTATGGGTTGGTGAGTTGTGTTGTGTCATAGTGATTATACTTGAGGGATGGCAGAAACCTGGAGGCCCCAAGCAGTGATTCTGGGTGCCAATGGAAATTGAAGATGCATTGATGCTTGGGTCCCGCTGGTGATGCTCAAGGGTCATAGTGAGGATGCTTGAGAGCAACACCTGACAATATTTAGAGACCACATGCTGCCAGGGATCAAGCCAAGGTCAACTGCACACAGGGTCTCATACTATTTCTTCAAGCCCTGCAGCACTCAGAGGTTATTCCTTGCTCTGCACTCAGAAATCGCCCCTGGCAGTTCCCACCTTTTTCCATATAGATCCTTGGGACATGAATTACTTTATTTTCACCACATATTCCCATGTGTTTCTATAAAACAAAATGGGAAGGAATAAAGGTTGAGAGCCAGGAGCCAAGTAGTCTCAGATGTATTGGCGGGTAAATAAATAAGGACAGAACTAAATATCCAAGCCAAAATCAACAATAATAGAATCAAGGGACCTAAACTTTAACAATATAAACTTAAAGGGGCCTGTTAAAGGCCAGGGGGCAAAAGATGCTGATATCGGATGCACTCTGGATCCATTGGTGGAGGGAGGTTGACACTGGTGGTAGGAATGACCCTGACTCATTGTACATCTGAAAAATTCAACTATGAAAGACTCTAGATTTCAAGTATTCAATAAAATATAAAAAGAAGAAAAAGAAATCACCCAGGGCCAGAATGATAGCACCGCAGTAGGATATTTGCCTTGTACTCAGATAACCAAAGACAGACCTCAGTTAAATCCCCAGTGTCCCATATGGTCCCCCAAGCCAGGAGAGATTTCTGAGTGCATAGCCAGCCAGGAGTAACTCCAGAGCGTCACTAGGTGTGCCCCCCCCCCCAAAAAAAAACCAATATAAAGAAATCACCCCTGGTGGACTCAGAGGACCATATGGGATGCTTGGATTCAAACCTGGGTTCAAACCAAGTTCGTCTCCGGTCAGCTGCATGTAAGGCAAATATCCTACCACTGTGTGATCGCTCCAGCACAATGATTATACTTTTTAAAAAATATTTTTGGTTTGGCAAAGCATTTTTGATGACTTGTGAATTTATGTAAAAATTCTTGCAGGGGTTTAAAGATCAAATTATTCTTAAATACACATTAAACAAGTGACCCTTGTATGAAATCTACCATTCTCTGGGGCTTGATGTGATTAGAATACAGTATCCAAGAGCTCACTGGAAACCAAGCATACTAGAAGGAATGCTTAGATTAGCAGCTAGTGAGCATCCCAGAGGCAGGCAGGAATCCCACCCAGGCAAAAGGGGTGGATCAGTGGAGTCCTACTAGAGAGACTGTAAGAAGGGACTCAGAAGTTAAAGCCACACACTGAGGATCCTATGAAATATGGGGGATGAATCTCTCTAATCCATCTATTTGAAAAGGTGAAGAGGCTGGAAAGATCAGCTACAGAAGAGAACGGGAGGAAATGGATTCAGCCAACTGCTTAGAGTCAGGTCACATTTCACTGCCCCCAAAGCTGATAGTTGGGGTAGAAAATGCTACCTAGGCAGTGGAGCTATCAACTGTTCCAAGAAGTTACACAACTATTAATTCTTAGGAATATTCTTAGAAAACATTTTTGGAGGCCAGAGCAATAGTACAGTGGGTAGAGCATTTGCCTTGCACATGGACAACCATGTTCAATTCCCAGCATCCCATATGGTCCCCTGACTGCCCAGAATGATTCTTGAGTGTTGAGCCAGGAGTAGCCATTGAACACCACAGGGTATGACCCAAAAACCGAACAAAAAATAAATTTTCAAAAGAAAATCTTCTGATGGGAAAAGGCTATTGAAGTATTACCCCTAGAAATCAACCCAAATCATTGGTGACCAACAGCTAAGGAGAAATCAAAGCTGACTTTACAGTGTGGAGGAGGACTCCTGCATTTTTACACCAGGAAAGCAGCCTAAGGTGTCTGACTCCAATGCTGGAGTCAGGTTGGCATTCCTTCCCCTGCACTCAGAGTCCAGCGAGCCTGGCATCCCATCACTTGGAATTTCTTGCTTATTGTACTATAAGGGCATAGGTTGAGTCCTGAATACTGTGAGTGTGGGGTGCAAGAGGACAGCTGGCCCTGTATCTTTGTACCATACAGCAAGGCTGTTGTATATGAAAACATTTCCATGATTATTCTTTGCCTGTTGTCCCACCTTGACCTTCCAGGCGGGGGGCGCTGTTGAGAGCCGAATAAATAGGAGCAGGGTGTTGGGGTCTTTTGGCAGTTTACTGGCTGGCTCCAGATGTTTCTTGGAGCTGGTTGTAGGCTGACAAAGGACTCTCTGCACTCAACCTTTTACCCCTTTACCCTCCTGTTTGTGTAGATTATATGATGCAGATAAATATTACCAAGATCTTCCCCCACAAGGGGATAATGGGATGGGAATCAATTTCTCATTCTGGGAGCTCTTTGAGGGTACATAAATAACCAATAAAGGAGTAAATGGTACCCAACACAAGGCCACATATATATTTTGTGAAAGTATAAGACTGACATCTGTTATTCTCTGCCCTGTCTCCCAAGTGGATCTGTGTCCAGGGCTGTGACCCAGGATCTCTCATTCCAATTGACATGGAAGCATGAGGAGAACTCAGGGACACTGAAATATCTGGATTCTGGTTTCTTACTGCCAGCTCAGCTTTTGAGCCATGGCCAAGGTCTCTCTCGGGGAACATCGGTGGACTGACTGATCAATTTAGTAAGGTCTCACTCCACCGCAGTTCCCAGCATTCTAAGTCTCTATGAGCATATTTACAGAAAACTCTGCCAAGGACCACCTTCATGTTTGCCGTTGCTTGCAAACCACTCATAAGTGAGTCGTTGACGGAGCAAGCAAGTCGAACTTGAAAGAATAATATGTAACTTTGGTTTTCTTTCTTTGGCCCCGATCAAATCTATCATGGCAAATGATATTGGAAAAGGGGCAATATCTCTAAGAGTCTATAAAACAATTAAAAAATGCAACTGGTCTCTGTTAGGCTGTGGTCAAGTGTGTGTGTGTGTGTGTGTGTGTGTGTGTGTGTGTGTGTATACCTTCAAAACCTCTATCAAAGGCCATTTTACCACATAGACTCATAGTAAATATTCCTGCAATACTTAGAAATGATGCTGTTCTTTTCCTTTATGATATAGAAGGTAATCGTGGAAACATTTCCTTGGCACAAGCTTCGTTGAGCAATTGTCCAAAGAAGCACAGAGCAGAGCATTGTCTGGTCTTGAAACATTTTCTTCCAAACTGCTCCTTATAGGGAATTGCCCTATTGAGACTCCACAAAGCCACTCTTCCTTTCATGTTCCAAAACATTTTCTATAGCCAGCAGAGACTACAGAATCATTTCATTGGTTTTTGAGCTGCCCTCACAATAATTGACAATGCTCAATAGATGGCCCTATTTTATCTATGCTTTTAAAAAGATGATGATGTTCCTCACAGTGAAAAAAGCATTTTGAAAGAAAATATGGAGCCAGCTTCTTACCTTTTACTATATCTTCCTTCTTGGCTAACTCATATTTCTGAGAATCTCTGCTCAAAATCAGTGGGAAGTCTGACTACTTTTCCCTTCATTTAACAATATTTACCTGTTTTCCACCTGTACCCATTACCAGGCTTTGGATTCAGAGTAATTCAGTCTCTGTCTGGAAAATCTGCTCAACTTCGTGTCCTGGTGAGAAATTCCCAGCCCTGTTTCATATACTCTTCACCTTCCTAGAAGTTCTACTGTTTCACTCCCTTCTTTAAAATAGAGTAGTGATTCTTCTCCATACTATCATGTCCGGATACTACTTAACAATAAGAGATACAATGGGAAGGAAAATACAAATAACTCTTATGGTGGTTTGCACAATAGTTGATGCTTTGTTGACAGGCTAGCAGAATACTTCACACTTCATAAGGAAGCCAAGAAACCAATTATCAGTCCATTAGCAGCCACTTTCCAAAGAAGTTTCAAAACAACCTCCACCAGAGATATGCCAAGACAGTATAAACCTAAAGCTTCCTTTCGCCATTTTAGAAACCATCAGGAGAAGGTGTGAATCCTAATTGCTCAGTTTCTAATGTATGTGTGTAGGTGTGAAATGTGAATCTAGGCTTGCTGGGAGATACATGGTGTAAGTTAAAAACTAGCTGCCAAACCTTGAGATACCCCAGGAAGGAAAAGTGAGTGCTCAGAGACAATGTGTAGAGGATGTGGGACAGGCAGGGCCTGGAACAGTGGAGAAATGTAAGAGACTGTCTCATGCAACAATGGTATGGACTGTTACTGCCCCCCCCCAACTTCCCCCATCACATAGCCATCCCCAGACATAACTAGTTATAGATCAAGCAATGGTTTCTATTCATCAGGAACCTCTGCCCTGGCATTGCATTTTGGATCAAAAAATATTTTTTGTTGGAATTGGTGATAGCTGTGCATTGCAGAATGTTTTAACACCATCCATGTTCTATATAGAAACTGATAGTATGTCGGTACATGCATACACATACACACACACACACACACACACACACACAAATCCAGTTGTGAAAATCCGTAAAGCTCTGGACTGGACTAAGTATCCTAGGTGGAAAGCCATCCAAAATTAAGACCTGGTAGAATTAAGATCTGGTCTTGTCAAATTCTAATTGTGAAAGGATCTATGTATTTTCATTTTGAAGAGGCTAAAGCCTATATTGTTGAAAGCATGGGGGAAGGAAATAGGATGCCAATATCTATTAATGTTTAATGTTTCTGGTAAAATGTGAGCCATCCCTACAATTTTATGGAGTACTTATTCTCTCATTTCACAAGTGTAAACTAGCATAGAGAGGATAAAACCATTAAATGATGGGGTGGAATTAGAACTGAACTAACAGAACAGGCTCCCACCCCATACACTCCTCTCTCCATTTTGCGATCTTTTCCAAATGCAAGTTGGCAGCAAAAAGAGTAAGGATCGGGGCGGGAGAGATAGCTTGGAGATAAGGCATTTGTCTTGCATGCAGAAGGTCGGTGGTTCGAATCCCGGCATCCCATCTGGTCCCCTAAGCCTGCCAGGAGCAGTTTCTGAGCATAGACCCAGGAGTAACCCCTGAGTGCAGCCAGGTGTGACCCAAAAAACAAAAACAAAATGAAAAAAAAAAAAGAGTAAGGATCCTTTAAGACAAAATATATAAGGCCAGAGGACAGAAGCAAACTGTTGTCTGGATTACTACTATGAAGTAATAGGGATGGACTAGAGTTAAATTCCTGAAGGCTAACTCAATGGCTTTTGTTGGACCTGTACCAGAATTGTACATCAATTTTCCATGAATATCATGCCCCTTTCCAATCTTTACCTCTTCTCAATCCTTCTATCCATTTGCCCATCTTTGATTTATTGAGCATCAATTATGTGAAAGTAAGCTGCATAAGATAATATGGCTGCTCTTTGTAAAGTATGGACTGAAGGTTCTTTGGAGATTTCTGCTTAGATTTTTGTAGAGTTTTACATGCTGTATAAAATGTGCTTTAACTATTTGAAGCAATATCTGAACTCCAAAGACCTATACTTAACTCAAACTGTAAATCAATTAAAGGTTTGAATAATTCATAAGTTCGTAAGTTCACTCCCCTATGCCAGAGTTAACTTTTGAATTTGGCCATCTTTTTTTCTGTTGTTGTTCTGTAAGATCACAGATTTCATGTTGTCTTAAAGTAAATATGCCATCTCCCATTATGTTTTAAAATTCATATATGGTGTGTATCTGACCTACTGCTACATGTCTTTTATAGTTATTATTTTTAATATCTATAGAATATGCTTTCAGTAAATGGACCATGATTTTGTCAATAACTATGTTCAATTACTTTATTTAAGTCTGTGACATTCTCATGCTTATGACTTTATTTCTTCTTTCAAATTATTTCCATAGAATACATCTCCAGATGTGAGGTTTAGGGCTACCACATAAACATTTTTGTTTCCTGAGTATATTCTTATATTGCTCCCAAATTATATTTTGCTGATTAATAATGTCAGTAACAAAAGCTATAAGATTAAAAATAAGATACCATGCACCCTTCCCATGCATAAACATAGCATATATCGTCTTTATGCTTGTCTATATTCACCTTTGAAATATGAACTTTATAGGTTTCTTCCTGCAGATCACATATAGTGCTAATAACCTTGATCAGCTTCATTAAGCCTCAAGTATTTGTGTGGCCTTTTAAAAATTACTAACATAATAGGTGTGAGTGGAATGTGTCCCAGCAACACATTGTTGTCAACTTCTACAAAGTGCCAAATGTTATGATAAGTGTTGTAAAGACAGAGATGAATAGGGCACAGCCCTTGACCTCAAAGAGCTTGCTCTAAGGTGGAGATAGACATAATTATGTAAATTAAAGTAAGCTCTTGTGATTCAAAAGAACCACAAAATAGCACTTTTAGTTCTTCAGGGCTGGGGAAACAATGCAAAGGACTAAAGCCCTTGCTTGACTTGCACAGGGCCCAGGTTTAATTCCTAGCTCTGCCTGGACATCCGTAGACTGCTGGATATAGCCTTGTTTCCCTCAGCACCTTCGGAAGCCCCACAAAATTCAAAATGTAGTTCTTTCATCATGAAATGCTGGTGTGCAGAGGCATTTCAGGTCTCTTCTATGAAGGTTCTTCCCTGTATTCTCGAATCCATGTAAAGTGGCCAGTAGTGCAGTGAACAGCAGAATGATGACCTTGATTTGACCTATCACTTACATCATCATTGGGCCTAAATGGTGCAAGGACAATGAGGCAGGGGAGAAGTCCTGTTGGAAAAAAAGATTCAATTTATTGATTTCTGAGAGATACCTTAGAGTTTGGGTCTGTATGGGGATGGGGGGGCTATTGAACATACACATTCATACAAATGCTTACTACATGCATGATGCCAAACTGGGCATGTGGCTTCCACTGTTCCTACCAGGATTGGATGCTGCCAAATGAGTGAAGGAAGGGAGGTGCAGACAGGCAATTCCTTTAGACTGGGACCAGAACTCTATTGGGGCAGAGGATGAAAGTCAAAGTTTTCCAGGACAACGTACAGACTCTGTCTTCAGTTGTTCATAGCTGGGGTCTGGTGTATCAGTGACCTGGAGGAAGGACTGGAATTCGTGATCCTCTGTCATGACTGTTTATGCTGATGGTGGCTGTTAATACCCAATTGGTGTTTTCTAACTGGAAGGTGCACTTTCAAGATTGCAGATTGAAACTCTTTGTGGAATTTGATAGACAGATTTTTCCCAACCTCTTGTTTTCTTTTTCAAAATTTTGTTCTGCTATTTTGCATTGTAGTGTTGTTTCACAGTTTTTTTATGTAGACAAATCTCTCAATATTTGTGATTTCTTTTCAAAACTGACAAAGTTATCATTCTGCCACAGAGCTGAGAAACAGTTTGTTCTATTTTTGGTTATTTGTCAGTAATTTGACTTTTTTTAAATATAGCTTGCTAATCCATCTGGAGTTGATTTAGATGAATTAGAATATTGTCCAAACTTTCACAGAGTTTTCCAACCCACTTTATTAAGTAATTCAGTTCCCTTTGTTGATGTCAGAGAAATGAATTATTTTATCACATAACAAATCCGCAAATGTAGTTAAGTCTATTTCTTGAGTCACCACTTTGTTGTGCTGCTCTATTTCTACTTAGCACCGGTACTGAATAATTTTAATTGTTGTTTTATACCATGTTCTAATATCTAGCAGAGCTGGAAACTATTCTTTCCTCTCTTAATTATTTTCTCTTTCAGAATATTCATTGTTATTCTCATTTGTTTGTTGTTGAAGATTAATTTTAGAATCATTTTGTTAGAGAAAAAATCCAGTTGGGATTTTGTATGTGCACTTCGATTAAACTCTAAATTAACTTGAGAAAAATAGGCATTTTTAGAATATGCAGCCTTCCTATCCAGGTGCATGGCAGGTCACTCTCTTTGTTGGTGTGTTTTTCTTAATATAAGGGCATTGTGGATGTCTTCATATAGGTCACAGGTGTGACTAGCTACCTTTCTTTCAAAGCAGTTGGTTCTTATGTCTGTTCCTCTCCCACCTTGTCTTTCCTCTCCTCTGCAGTAGGAAGCAGATCCCCACCTATCCATGTTTGAACCCTGGAGTGATAGGATTTTCCCAACTGCCCCATGCCAAATGACATCCATTCTTTTGACCTGGAAAATGTCATCACCATATCTCCTTTATTAGACAGTGCTTTTCTTCTTTTTTTAATTTTTAATATCTTTATTTAAACACCTTGATTACAAATATGATTGTAATTGAGTTTCAGTCATGTAAAGAACACCCCGCTTCACCAGTGCAACATTCCAATCACCAATAGACAGTGCTTTTTTTCAAGTTGGAAACCAGAACTGAGATATGCTGGTTCAAAAGCATCAGAAATAGTTGGGGATAATATTACTGGGACCTGCTTTGATCAAGGGCAAGACTTGTTATAAGGCTAATGTGGGCTTCCTCTGCTTGAGGTAACTTCTCTTTATTTCTCTGGGCTTCCTTAGAGATCCCATTAACCTAACAGGGAACCTAGGGAAAGAAGTAGAGAACCTGGGGATTGTTGTGGTTCAAATTTGTTTTTTTGGGCCAATTTCTGGAAATGAAAAACCAGCATGTACTGTTATCCTTACCCCATCCTCAAGAAACTAAATGTGAAAATCTACCATCTCTGGGTGCTAGTGATTTGCAGAGCTAGAGGCACCTGCTGTAGAGATTAACCTCCAAGAACACAAAGGGCCATTGCCTTGGCTCGGAA
>PVKC010023884.1:0-17100 GCA_004027635.1 Crocidura indochinensis
AAAAAAAATGTTGTGGTGTTTCACCTTTTCTTTTCCCCTTCTCTCAAACTGAGGATGAGAGCTACTAGAAGGACTCTGCCCATTGTAGGCATACTTAATTTTTATCCCATTATATTATGGTACTCTTCCCCAAACAAAACCACAAAACTCAAACTATCTAATCCTGCCTCCCGATCAGAGGGAGAAGCAATGGAGACATCAAGCCCAATTAGATATGAGATCACTAAGTAATAAACCAGAAACAGAGGGAGTCACTCAATCTAGAAGACCCCGGGGAGAGGGTGGAGGATATGGGAGACAGAATGGGAATGGAGATGGAGGGAGGACAACTTGGTGATGGGAATTCCCCTGATCCAATGTTTATATGTAACTGGAATATTACTGTGAATGACATGTAAACCACTATGATTAAAATAAAAAAAAATATCAATCTGTTCACCATTCCCCCAATACACACTTCTCATTTTCCTAGATAGCTCTTGGCTGTCCATCAGAGGGGACAGAATGGCTTTGGACACAAGTCACATTTTATCTGCTGCCCTGTATTGGGTCAACAACACTCTGAGCTGGCCCAGCTAAACCCCAAGAAAGAAGCAGCCACAAAGAGGTGGCCTCTGCTTCCATTTCAGTTACCTTCTGTGTGTCAAAAGCACAAATAAAGAAAAAAGAATTCTAGCAGTAAAGCCGCTTCAAAGGTTTGGTATTTTGTCACTGAAATTCAAATGACTTTATTTTTTTTAGTATTTTATTTGTTTTAGTTCTTGGACCACTGCTGGTGATGCTCAGGGCATACTCCTAGCTTTGCACACAAGAGTTACTCCTGGTGGGGCTCAGGAGACCATATAGATGCTGGAGATAGAATCTGGGTCAGCTGCATGCAAGTAAAGTGCCCTACCCATTGAACTATCTCTCCATTTCCTCAGAATTATATAAAGTATGGAATTTAACCAAGCAGGTTTGGAGAAATAATTTTAAGAGCTTCAGAGGAGGGAAAATTTGGAGAGAAGATGACCTTCAACACAAATTTCAGTGGGCCAGAGAGATAATACAGTGAGTTCTTGCCTTGCACATGCCTGACCTAGGTTCTATTCCTAGCACCATATATGATCCCCCAAGCTCACCAGGATGAGTGAGCTTTTACTCCTGCAGAGTCAGGAGTAAATCCCTAAACATTACCAGGTGTGGCCCCACAAATGAAAAGAAACAACAAAAGATAGAGAGATAGTTTAGAAGGCAAGCCTTGTATAGGGCTGGTACCATTTAATCCATGGCACTGCATATGGCCTCCTGTGTACCACCCCTTAGAACTGAATCAAGAATATCCCTGAGCACTGCTAGGTGTGAAGCAGACAATCCCAGCACAAAACCCCCCACCAGTTTTACCATTGTTTTACCTGTATAAACGCGAGACCCAGAAGTACTTAACAGTGGGTTCGAGGGGGGCACACGATCTAGGGACTAAACTCAGGGCCCAGGTCCTGTTAGGCCTAACCTAACAAGTAACCTCCCAACTGTTGCCTCCAGCAAGGCAAACTTGAGTCCTGCTCATCTCCCCCTTTGCCCACAGAAGGGGCACCAGAAGTGTACCCCACATTTTGCTGGGCCTTCTGAATTCTTACTCTTTCAGATATGACTCAATAAATGCTGCCAATGCTGACACAGTTGCTCTAAGCTTAAGCTCACAGGGCCTTATTTATTTATTTACTTAATTTTTTGTTTTGTTTTTTGGTCACACCTGGTGATGCTCAGGGGTTACCCCTGGCTATGTGCTCAGAAATCTCTCCTGGCTTGGGGAACCATATGGGATGCTGGGATCAAATCAAGGTCTGTCCTGGGTTAGCAGCCCGCAAGGCAAATGCCCTACCACTGCTCTTCTACTCTGACCCAGGGCCTTATTTACTAGGAGTTCCTGACCATTTCTCTTCCTTCCTCCAGACTTTTCCCCTTTGTACATTTACCTGGTTGTTAGACAAAGAATTACAAGCATGAATTTGGGGAAGGTCATCCAGATAAGACCACCAGGTCTCTTCAAGACACTCCCAAATGAAAGAAAGGGAAAAAGAGAAAAACCCACATAGAGTCAAGTGATGTTTTCCTTTAATTTTTACTTACCAAATTAGAGACAAGAATTTTTTATATTAGCCAAAGCATCATCAAATTAGGTACAAGAATTTTCTATATTAACAAAAGCATCACAAAGATGATTCCCACTGTTAAGACAGGCATGTAGCCTGAAAACATTCTCTCCTCTCTCTATGGAGAAAATGGGAAAGCTACACTGACTACAGTGACTGAAAGGGGTTGTTCTGGCCAAATTCTCATACATGTCAGTTGCTCCAAAATTTTATTCATCTATTCAGAATATTCTTAAGGAAGGTCCTTCTCCTCAAGTGGCCCAATGCTCCCTTTTCTGACCCCCAACTCCCTACAGTTCAATGTGACAGCTCCAATATACTTCATCTATGATTTAGACTACCACTGCCTTGTTCACTCTCAGAAAACCTGGTCCCACATATCCCTGGGATGAGAATAAGGTATCCTGTAGCTGTAGTTACTGGCCTTACAAATACAGGGCTATGCCTTGGGCTCCCAACCTAATTTAAAAATGCTTCTGAAAATTAATGGTGGCAGGGGGGATTACCTAGCATTCAGAAACACACACAGATACACAGACACAGATGCACGCGTGTGCTGCACACATGCACACACACATACATCTACACCTAGATTTTGGTGTAGGAATTAAACTTCCTGCAGTGTCCAACCTGGAGGCTGGAATCTTCTCCCATAACAACACCAGCAGTTGTCACTTAAAATCTAAGACAGGAGCTCAAGAAACTGTCCAGGCATTTTCTTTGATTGTTGTTTGATATTTGTTCTTGGATTTTGTTTTCATTTAGAATAAGTGGAGGTCAAATCGATGCAAACAGAGGGTTCTTCTGAGCTAGTTTTTGTGAGGTTCATCACCGGTGTAGCTAGAGGCCCCCCAGAGACACCACAGTGCTATTTAGCTAGCAGGAATGGCCTAATTCTCAGGGGAACAGAAGACATTCCTCAGAGCAAGCAATCAGGCAAAAAATTGAATGAACATATATGTGTAAGTTATGTGTAAGAGAGAAATTTTGTTATTTTTTTGTCAGGAAATAATGTGTCTAAGAGACTTTGCTTTTCACAGTTAGAAAAGAACCAGCAAAAGCCAAGTTAGTGATTGATAGGTCCACATGGACACCCTGCCAGTACCTCCACTTTCTTTATTACCTCCATAATATTTTGAACCTACCAACCTGATCATTTTATGCCCCAATTTTAAAATGCATTACGGGTTCCAACTGCCTCTCAAATCAAAGTTCTTTGGCACAGTGCAGCATTCAAGGCCTTTCAGAGTCTGAATCAAGTCACTTTTTACAGCTTCAGGGCCTTCTATTCCCTGCCTCTACCTTTCCCACCAAACCACCTGCCCTTTCTTAAGCAGGTCTTGCATGGCAGTCTCTGGGTACTTAGCATTTGCCTATCTCCACTGAGCCTATTAAAATTAAATTTAACCTTCACCTCCCATTTCCAATAATCTCATCCCTAAAACCTTCTTCAATGATATCCAATGTAAATGATTATGATTAACGAAGTCTTATGACAGAAAAATTTGTTAATGCAAAAAATTAATAAATAATAGATCATTGTTATTTATAAATAATTCATCCTGATAGAGGTCTGTCAGTGCTCACTTGTGAGGCCTGACCATATACACATAAGCACTCAGCTAGCAAAGTGTAATGCCCAAAGTCTTAACCTGTAGGTTCAGACCGTAGGTGTAACTGAATATGGGGATTGCATAAAACACATTTATTGGGGGCCAGAACTATATTGCCAAAAGGGTAGGGCATTTGCCTTGCATGCTGCTGACCAAGGTTCAATCTCCAGCTTCCTATATGATCCTATATCTGCCAGAAGTTATTTCTTAGCACAGAGCCCGGAACAACCCCTAAGTAACGTCTAGTGTGGCCCACTGGAAATATTTACTTTTATAACTTACTATCACAGAAGACCTGGTCTAATCACATATTACAAATAATGATGTACCTGGTTATAAATGGAAAATGTTTAGGAAGCACTGGGAATAAAATGCAATTGGATAAATAAGAAAAAACGTATCTTAGAATTATTTTTTTAATTAATATATTTTATTAAAACACCTTGATTACATACATGATTGTGTTTCAGTTTCAATCATGTAAAGATTGAAACCAGTGCAACATTCACATCACCATTGTTCCAAATCTCCCTCCTCCCCACCCAACCCCCGCTGTAATCTAGACAGGCTCTCCTTTACCCTCATATGATCTCATTTTTAGGACAGTTCAAAGTGTAGTTATTTCTCTAACTAAACTCATCACTCTTTGTGAGGTGAGCTGAAACTTCCAGCTCTTTTATCTTTTGTGCCTGGTAAATATTATTGCAAGAATGTCTTTCATATTTCTTAAAACCCATAGATGAGAGGTATCACTCTGCATTTCTCTCTCTCTCTCTCTCTCTCTCTCTCTCTCTCTCTGACTTATTTCACTCAGCATGATAGATTCCATGTACATCCATGTATAGGAAAATTTCATGACTTCATCTCTCCTGACAGCTGTATAATATTCCATTGTGTATATGTACCACAGTTTCTTTAGCCATTCGTCTGTTGAAGGGCATCTTGGCTGTTCCCAGAGTCTCCCTATGGTAAATAGTGCTGCAATGAATATAGGTGTAAAGAAGGGGTTTTTGTATTGTATTTTTGTGTTCCTAGGGTATATTCCTAGTAGTGGTATAGCTGAATTGTATGGGAGCTCAATTTCCAGTTTCTGGAGTAATCTCCATATTGCTTTCTATAAAGGTTGAACTACATGGCATTCCCACCAGCAGTGGATAAGAGTTCCTTTCTCTCCACATCCCCGCCAACACTGTTTGTTCTCATTCTTTGTAATGTGTGCCATTCTCTGTGGTGTGAGGTGGTACCTCATAGTTGTTTTGATTTGCATCTCCCTGATGATTAGTGATGTGGAGCATTTTTTCATGTGTCTTTTGGCCATTTGTATTTCTTCTTTGTCAAAGTTTCTGTCCATTTTTTCTCCCCATTTTTTTGATGGGATTAGATGTTTTTTTCTTGTAGAGTTCTGTCAGTGCCTTGTATCTTTTGGAGATTAGCCCCTTATCTGATAGTTATTGGGTGAATAGTTTCTCCCACTCAGTGGGTGACTCTTGTATCTTGGCTGCTATTTGCTTTGAGGTGCAAGCTTCTCAGCTTAACATATTCCCATCTGTTAATATCTGCTTTCACCTGCTTGGAGAGTGCATTTTCCTCCTTGAATATGCTTGTAGTCTCAATGTCCTGGACTGTTTTGCCTACGTGTTGTTCTATGTATCTTATGGTTTCAGGTCTGATATCAAGGTCTTTCATCCATTTGGATTTCATCTTCGTACATGATGTTAGCTGGGGGTCTAAGCTCAACTTTTTGCAAGTGGCTAGCCAGTTGTGCCAACACCACTTGTTGAAGAGGCTTTCTTTGCTCCATTTTGGATTTCTTGCTCCTTTATCAAAAATTAGGTGACTGTATGTCTGGGAACATTTTCTGAGTATTCAAACCTATTCCACTGATCTGAGGGCCAGTCCTTATTCCAATACCATGCCGTTTTGATAACTATTGCATTGTAGTAAAGTTTAAAATTGGGAAAAGTAATACCTCCCATGTTCTTTTTCCCAATGATTGCTTTTGCTATTCTAGGGTGTGTATTATTCCAAATGAATTTCAAAAGTGTCTGTTCCACTTCTTTGAAGAATGTCGTGGGGATCTTTAGAGGGATCACATTAACTCTGTATAATGTCTTGGGTAGTATTGCCATTTTGATGATGTTAATCCTGCCAGTCCATGAGCAGGGTATGTTTTTTAATTCCGCATATCCTCTCTTATTTCCTGGAGCAGAGTTTTATAGTTTTCTTTTTATAGGTTCTTCACATTTTTAGTCAAGTTGATTCCAAGATATTTGAGTTTGTGTGGCACTATTATGAATGGGGTTGTTTTCTTAATGTCCATTTCTTCCTTATTACTATTGTTGTATAGGAAGGCCATTGATTTTTGTGTGTTAATTTTGTAGCCTGCCACCTTGCTATATGAGTTTGTTGTTTCTAGAAGATTATTGGTAGAGTCTTTGAGTCTTTAGTGTTTTCTAAGTGGAGTATCATGTCATCTGCAAACAGTGAGAGCTTGACTTCTTCCTTTCCTATCTGGATTCCCTTGATATCTTTTTCTTGCCTAATAGCTATAGCGAGTACTTTCAGTGCTATGTTGAATAGTAGTGGTGAGAGAGGACAGCCGTGTCTTGTGCCAGAATTTAGAGGAAAGGCTTTTAGTTTTTCTCCACTGAGGATATTTGCCACTTAACTTGTGGTAGATGGCATTAACTATATTGAGAAAGGTTCCTTCCATTCCCATCTTGTGAGAGTTTTGATCAAGAATGGGTGTTGAAACTTATCAAATGCTTTCTCTACATCTATTGATATGATCATGTGATTTTTATTTTTCTTGTTGTTGATGTTGTGTATTATGTTGATAGATTTATGGATGTTAAATCATCCTTGCACTCCTGGGATGAAACCTACTTGATCGTAGTGGATGATCTTCTTAATGAGGCATTGCATTCTATTTGCCAGAATTTTGTTGAGGATCTTTGCATCTGCATTCATCAGCGATATTGGTCTGTAATTTTCTTTATTTGTTGCATCTCTTTCTGCTTTAGGTATCAAGGTGATGTTGGCTTCATAAAAGGTACTTGGAAGGTTTCCGTTTTTTCGATTTCATGAAAGAGTCTCGCCAGGATTGATAGTAGTTCCTCTTGGAAAGTTTGAAAGAATTCATTAGTGAATCCATCTGGGCCTGGGCTTTTGTTTTTGGGCAGACATTGATTACCGTTTTAATTTCATCAATAGTTATGGGGGTGTTTAGATATGCTACATCCTCTTCCTTCAACCATGGAAGATTATAAGAGTCCAAGAATTTGGACTTCTTCCAGGTTCTCATTTTTAGTGGCATAGAGCTTCTCAAAGTAGTTTCTGATTACTCTTTGAATCTCTGCCATATCAGTTGTGATCTCTCCTTTTTCATTCCTAGTTTGAGTATCAAGTTTCTCTCTCTCTTTCTTCGTTAGTTTTGCCAGTGGTCTATCAATCTTGTTTATTTTTTCAAAGAACCAACTTCTGCTTTCTTTGATTTTTCGGATTGTTCTTTGGGTTTCCACTTCATTGATTTCTGCTCTCAACTTTGTTATTTCCTTCTGCCTCCCTGTTTTTTTTGGGGTCCTTTTGTTGAGCACTTTCTAGTTCTATAAGCTGCATCATTAAGCTACTCAGGTAAGCCCCTTCTTCCTTCCTAATGTGTGCCTGCAAAGCTATAAATTTTCCTCTCAGTACTGCTTTTGCTGTGTCCCATAAGTTCTGATAGTTTGTGTCTTCATTATCATTTGTTTCCAGAGACCTTTTAATTTCCTCTTTGATTTCATCTCGGACCCACTGGTTATTCAGTATGAGGCTGTTTAACTTCCAGGTGTTAAAGTTTTTCTTCTTTGTTTCTTTGGAATTCACAAATAATTTCAGAGCCTTGTGGTCAGCAAAGGTAGCCTGCAAAATTTCTATCCTCTTGATAATATGAAGATATGTTTTATGTGCCAGCATGTAGTCTATCCTGGAGAATGTCCCATGTAGATTGTAGAAGAATGTGTATCCAGGTATCTGGGGATGGAGTGTCCTATATATATCCACTAGGCCTCTTTCTTCCATTTTTCTCCTCAGGTCCAGTGTACTCTTGTTGGGTTTCACTCTGGCTGGCCTATCCAGTGTTGACAAAGCCGTGTTGAGGTCCCCCACAATTATTGTGTTCTTGTTGATGTTACATTTCAGCTTTGTCAACAATTGTATTAAATATTTTGCTGGACCCTCATTCGGTGCATATATGTTTAAAAGCGTGATTTCTTCCTGCTCTACATACCCCTTGATTAATATATAATGTCCATCTTTGTCCCTTACAATCTTCCTGAGTATAAAGTTTGCATTATCTGTTATTAGTATGGCCACTCCAGCTTTTTTATAGGTGTTGTTTGCTTGGATAAAATTCCGCCAGCCTTTTATTTTTAGTCTATGTTTGTTCTGACTATTCAGGTGCGTTTCTTGCAGACAGCAAAAAGTTGGATTGAGTTTTTTGATCCATTTCAGCACTCTGTGTCTCTTATCTGGTGCATTTAGTCCATTGACATTGAGAGAAAGAATTGTCCTGGGATTTGATGCCATCTTTATATCGAAATTTGGTGTGTCTTTTGGTTAGTCTTGTCTTAAATTAGGTCTTTCAGTTTTTCTCTTAAGAGTGGTTTTGAGTCTGTAAAGTTTCTGAGCTGTTTTTTGTCTGTGAAATCATGTATTCTTCTGTCAAACCGGAAAGTGAGTTTTGCTGGGTACAGTATTCTAGGTGAAGCATTCATTTCATTCAGTCTTGTCACAATATCCCACCACTGCTTTCTGGCCTTGAGTGTTTCTTGTGACAGGTCTGCTGTAACTCTCAAGGATGCTCCCTTGAATGTAATTTCCTTTTTTGATCTTGCTGTTTGCAGAATTATGTCTCTATCTGTGGGATTAGTCATTGTGACTAGGATGTGTCTTGGGACATTTTTTCTGGTGTCTCTTTTGGTTGGTACTCTTTGGGTATGCAGGATTTGATCACATATATTCTTTAGCTCTGGAATTTTCTCTTTAATGATGCTCTTGACTGTTGATGCTTCCTGGAAATTTTCTTCCTGTCTCTCTGGGACTCCAATGATTCTTACATTGTTTCTGTTGATCTTATCATAGACTTCTATTTTCATCTGTTCCCATTCTTTGACTATTTTTTCCATTGTCTGTTCCTTTGTTTTAAGTTTTTTTCCCAATCTCTCCCACTGTATGGAGTTGTTATTTATCTCATCTTCCACATCACCAATTCTATTCTCAGCCACTTCTACTCTGGTGTTGAGCTTATCCATTTTGTCATTCAATTCATTTACTGAGTTTTTCAGGCCTGTTAGTTGACATGTTATTTCAGTTTGGAGTTTTGTGATTTCTGTCTTCATATTTTCTTGGTTCTTATTAGTGTTCTCTTCAACTCAATTGATGGTTTCTTCTAGTTCTTTGAGCATCTTCCATATTGCTTTTCTAAAGTCCTTATCTGAGAGATTGATTAGTTTATTGGTCATTAACTGGTTGTCAGAATTGTCATCTTCATTCTCTATGTCTGACGCTGGTCTGCGTTGTTTCGCCATTGTCACACTTGTATTGTGAGTTTTTCTATGTGTTGCGGTGGTATTCATTTGCTAAATGACGTACGCGGCCACACACCACTGGCTCCGCCCTTTCTGGGTGGGTCGATTTGCCTACAGGGGAGTGGAGTCCTCCATAGATGAAGCCTCACACAGGATCAAATCTTAGGCATGAGCACTCAGCAGAGAAGACAGTCCAGAGAGAAATGCTCAGCTTCAGTGATCCAGTACAGTCCTTAGTGTGATTTTTTTCTTCTTGTTGCAATGGTGTTCTTTCCTTAGAAAGAGTGCATGGCCATGGTTCTGAGCTCAAAAATCCTTCCTGGCAAACTCTGGGGGCCATACGGGATACTGGGGCTTGAACCTATGTATGTTGTGGGTCAGTTGCGTGCAAGGCAAATGCCCTACTGTTGTGCTATGACCCCAGGTCCTGGCCTGGTACTCTTGTTGGTAGCGAGTTTTTTGGAGCCGGTTCAGCCCACTCCCAAGGGGTTGAGGCAATAGGACAGGAGAGACAAATACACAGACAGCACTCACAGTTTTTTTTCGCAGTCCTGCCCCACAGAGCAGGCATAGATTCGCAGAAATCAATCTTAGAATTCTTGAGAGAGTGTAGTCCTTCTTGTTTATCCATTTGGTTTTATAAAAATTTCAGTTCCTTGTTTTATTCTCCAATTTCTCCCTTTTTCAATCATGCATATGTAACTATAAACCCACTTTTGACCTAGACTCCAGATGGCATGGAGAATTCTATTAATTATATTCAATACTTCACATCTTGGCTACCACAGTTGTAATATACTCACTGCCTATTATGTGCCCTTCATCAATGATTTCTGCATCGCTGAGTACAAACATGATGGCAGTGGCATTGAGACCCTTTTTGCCACATAGCAGGTTGCAGGAATGCCAAGGCACACTGGTCCAGGTCAAAAATACCGAAAAACAACACCAATAAAATAAAACCAAGAGCAAAGTCTTTCTCATTCCAGAGAACATGCAAAGTCCATTCACTGGCATGCTTGTCACTAGTACCAACCAAAGTCATCCATCAGCATACCTCTCTCTGAGAACAACAGGCTAAAACAGTTACCATTTGGTCATTACTAAAGTATATAGAAGTGTTGGTTTTCAAAGGGTACACCTACACAAGAATCCTCAAAAACCATAAGATATTCATATTTGCATGCACGTGTGTATACAGAGAGAGAGCGCGCATAGGTAGAACACTCCAAGGCTTAGAGGAAAAAAATGTCTGCCCCAGAGGAAGGCAGATGAGAGGGCAGGAAGGATGGCATGAGGGAAACTGGGAACATCGGTGGTGGAAAATGTACACTGGTCTTCACCAGTGTTGTTGTACATTGTATGACTGAAATTCAATCACGACCAACTTTGTAGCTATGAAAAAGAAATCAATGTATTATGAATAATAATACACTTGTAGCTACAGTGTTTAAAAAAGTAATTTTAAGAAAATATCTCTACTCTTTCCTTCTTTTCCCTCTGCTCCTTGCCACAAAAAATATGACTTCCCAAACTCTTATCCTAGTCTCCCACAAAGCAATGACATGCTTTCTTGAACATGTCATTTTCAGATTACACCATGAGCTTCATCTTTCTTGAACATGGTGTAATTTTCAGATCTCTTCTAGGAAAACTATAGAGGATGATAAAGGAGTTGTTTCAGTTGTTGACCCAGAAACTCATGATGAATTATATTCTTGCAGGCTAAACTTTCCAATGTACTAGTTACAATAAAGCCTCATCTTTCTTCCAGCTCCTAAAGAGGTCAAGGGAATCTATGCTGTGGCAGCTAGCTTTGAAGGAAGGTGAGTGGAGCCTCCATCCTGTTACAGAAGGAAGCATTTTCTGCCACAGGACAAGACTTCAGGGGAGCACAGAGCTGGACCATGACAGACCATACAAGTAACAAAGGGGTCATAAGTAACTATTTTTTATGAAACCTAATGTTTTTATTGTATTTTACCATTGTGATTTATAATGTCCTTTATAGCTGGATTTCAGACATAAAATGAATTAGGGCCAATTTTTTCCACCAATGTAGATCTCTCTCCACCACATTCCCATACCACCACCCTTTGCCCCCCAGTCTGCCACTATAACAGGTTCATTGACAATTTATATTATTAGATTTTTGGGTCTTTTGATTCCATTATCATTAATTTTGGCTCGGATATTTAGTTATGTTTCTTATTTTTTTAATCTCCACCAATGGACCTGAGACTGCTTGACCCCGGGCCCCCATCCTTTCATATTTGTGATTCTCCTCCTCCATGCAGGTCCCTTGACTTCTCCTTGCTATAATCTGGGGTCAAGGATGTTCAAGACAACTCCCATTCAGACCATTGCATTTCTACAGCAGTTATTCTAAATAACACATGTAAGTAATTACATTCTGTATTTATCCTTCTTCTTCTGGCTTACTTCATTTAACATAGTATCTTCCAGTTCATCCATGTTGTGGCAAATTGCATTATTTCATCATTCTTTATAGCTATGTAGTATATATAGATGTATAGTATATGTATATGCATATATATGTACCACATCTTCATGGTCCATTGCTGAACATCTAGATTGATTCCAAGTCTTAGCTACTGTAATGAGTACTACAATGAATGGCAGTGTGCATATATCCTTCTGGATGAATGTTTTTCAGTCCTGGGGATGATAACCAAGAGGAATTTCTGGGTCATATGACTCAATTTTGAGTTTACTGAGCACTCTCCATACTGTTTTCCATAGGAGTTGAACCAGGCAACATCTCACAAGCAGTGGATTAGATTTCCTTTTTCACCACTTGCCCACCAACAAAGATTGTTCCCAGTATTTTTTGGAAGGTCACTCAGGAGTTACTCCTATCTCTGTGCTCAGAAGTCAGTCACTCCTGGCAGGCTCTGGGGACCATATGGAATGCCAGGATTTGAACCACTGTCCATCCTGTGTTGACCACGTGCAAGGCAAACGCCTTAATATGGCTCTGCCCCTGTTCCCAGTATTTTTGAAGTGTGTCATTTCACTGGTGTAAATTGTTATTTCATTGTTGTCTTGATTTGGATTTCCCTAATGATAGTGATAATGAACTTTTTAAATTTTATTTATTTGTATTTTTATTTATTTATTTTGTCCCCCAATTCACAATACAGACTAGGCAAAGGGCCTAGGTGAGGCATATATGGGGTGCATTTACTGTACCTCCTCTTTCTATACAGTCAGTGTAAAGAACACAACCTGTGGTAAGAACTGGGAGGCCTTATCTTTATTTTTTGATTTTTTAAATATATACATATATAAAAAATTCTTCACCAGTGCAAAATTCCCATGACCAATATCCTAAGTGTCCTTCCTCTCCACTGCACACTGGCCTGTACTCTAGACAGGCTTTCTACTTCCCTCATTCGGTCACACTTTGTTATGATAGTTCTCAGTGTAATTATTTCTGTGACTGCACTGAATGATCCCTGTGGTGAGCTTCATGTCAGGAGCTGGACCCTCCAGTTGTCCTCTATTTTGTCTCTGAGAATCATTACACAAATGGTTAGAAGGCATATGAAAAAATGCTCCATATCACTAATCATCAGGGAGATGCAAATCAAAACAACTATGAGATACCATCTCACTCCACAGAGATTGGCACACATCAGAAAGAATGAGAACAAGCAGTGTTGATGGGGATGTGGAGGAAAAGGGACTTTTATTCACTGCTGATGGGAATGTCGTCCGGTCCAACCTTTGTGGAAAGTGATATGGAGATTTCTCCAAAAGCTGAAATTTGAGCTCCCCTATGATCCAGCTATACCACTCCTAGGGATATATCCTAGGAACACAAAAATACAATACAAAAATCCCTTTCACACACCTATATTCATTGCAGTGTTGTTTACAATAGCTAGACTCTGGAAACAGCCTAGAAGTCCCTCAATAGATGAATAGTTAAAGAAATTATGGCATATATACACAATGGAATACTATGCAGCCATCAGGAGAGATGAAATCATGAAATTTTCTTATGTATTTTCAGTGTAATTATTTCTGTGACTGCACTGAATGATCCCTGTGGTGAGCTTCATGTCAGGAGCTGGACCCTCCAGTTCTCCTCTATTTTATTATGTAATAATAAAATATTACATTATGTAATCTATTATGCTGAGTGAAATAAGTCAGAGGGAGAGAGATAAACACAGAATGGTCTCCCTCATCTATGGGTTTTGAGAAAGATGAAAAACATAAGCTTTTCTTTAGTCTGACTGTTGACGATCTGTTGGTCTTCCTCATAGAAGTATCTGTTAATTTCCTCTCCACATTTTTAATGGGGCTTTTAGGTTTACTGGAGTTAACCTTTATGTGTACTTTATATATCCTGGCTATCAGACCTATATCTGATGTGTTGAGTGTGAAAATTTTCTCCCATTCAGTTAGCTCTCTTCTAATTTTCGCTTGTGTTTCTTTTGCCACACAGAATCTTTTTAGTTTGATGTAGGTTTAATGCTATAGCCTTTGCCATTGGCATCCTATCATCGGGGACTTCTTTGAGGTCTAAGTCTTGGAGTATTTTGTCTTTGTTTTCCTCAATAAACTTTATGGATTCAGGTATAATCTCAAGGACTTTAATCTATTTAGAATTGAATTTTGTGTAAGGTGTGAGATATGGATAAATCTTTAATTTCTTTCACGTGGTTATCTAATTGTTAAACATGATTTGTTGAAAAGATTGTCTATTACATTTCAAGTTCTTGGCTCCTTTCTCAAAAATTAACCATATTCATGGGGATTTGTCACAGAATATTCTGTTCTGACCATTGGTCTGAAAATCTCTCTTTGTTCCAATACATTCTGCTTTGATCACTATGACTTTGTAGTAGAACTTCAAATTAGGCAGTGGGATGTTGGTGTTTTGTTTTAAAAGAATATCCACCTTCACTAGTGCAACATTCCCACCACCAATGCTCCCTATTACCCTTCTCCCACACCCCTGTCTTTATTCAAACAGGCATTCTATTTCTCTCACTCATTAACATTATCATTGTAGTTCTAAGTGTATTATTCCTCTAACTGCACTCACCCCTCTTTGATGTGAACTTCATATCATGAGCCGGTCCTTCCAGCATTATTACAACAATGCCTTTTATTTTTCTTAAAGCCCATAGATAAGGAGACTATTCTGTATCTCTTTCTCTTCCCCTGACTTATTTCATTCAGCATAATAGGTTCCATGTACATCCATATATAGGAAAATTTCATGACTTCATCTCTCTTGACGGCTGCATAATATTACATTGTGTTGAAGGGGGAAGGAAGAAAGCTATGTTCCTGTTCCTGGAACTCGCCTAACTGATCTGTTCCAGGAGCAGACCGATAAGTCCTCTTTTAATAAACAGGCCTCCAAACAGGATGAGCAATATCCCCTGGTGCCCCGAGGGAGTGTAACTGACCCTTTGGAAATTCTCTGTTTTTTTTTTTGGGGGGGGGGTCACACCCGGCAGTACTCAGGGGTTACTCCTGGCTCCATGCTCAGAAATTGCTCCTGGAAGGCACAGGGGACCATATGGGGCACGGAGATTCGAACTGATGACTTTTTGCATGAAAGGCAAACACCTTACCTCCATGCTATCTCCCGGGCCCCAGGAAATTCTCTGTTAATGTCCACTGTCTCTAACTTATAAGGAAATCACCATCTACTCTTGATCCCTGCTCCCCCTGCCTGTCTGGTTTATGGTATATAAGGATTGCTGGACTAGCGATAGGGGTCCTCTCACCCACCTGATTCGGGCATGGTGGTGGACCCTGACCGGCCAGAATAAATGGGAATCTACCTGAGCATTTGCCTGAGTGTCTGTCTCTTCACTCCCTCATGTCAGGATTACTAGATCTAGCTTCTCTGGACCTAACAATTGGCGAGTCAGCCAGGAGACTCTGATATGTCCTATGGGGTGGTGGACTGACAACTCATGGTAGGCTCCTGATTTTGTGTTTTGTTGTTTGTTTTTGGATGTGAAGAGAGTTTCTTTAGTTTTTCAGTGTTGTTTTCGGTTATCAGAAATTCAGACTGAGAGGTATAGGAGAGTGGCTGAGGACTTGAGGCCCCTGCCTGATGAGGTTCCAGGCGGTAGCGAGTTGACGAACTCTGGAGCTATCAGCCACAGCCCTGGAGGTGCCCAGGTGCTAGGTAGAGTGGCAGGGAGACGTTGCCGACAGCTGGATAAAAATCTCAGTCTAAATAGAGATCTTTTATTAGGTAGGTCTTTTGTTTTGTCTAATTTGTTTTTATTGTTCTTTCATCTCTCACAGAGTTGAGAGCATTTGTACATTATGGGGCAGCAGCAGGCGACACCTTTGTTGCTAATCTTGAGTCATTGATCTGAAGTAAGGAATGGCTCAGAATCATTCTCTGGTAGTTAAGAAGGGCAAATGGCAGACATTTTGTGCCGCTGAGTGGTCAACCTTCCAAGTAGGATGGCCAGCGGCCGGCTCTTTTGTTTCACCTTTCCTTGATTCATAGAGTGAAAGGGGTTGTCTACCGAACAGACCCTCATGGCCATCCGGACCAAGAACCCTACATTCTTATGTGGGAAGATCTCTCTGCATTAGTCCCCCTAATTGGACGCGCCCCTTTTTTCCACCCTATAAACCTGATTTGCAGCCTCCTCTGGAACCTACATCCTTCCTGTCAAGGAGGGAGACATAACAGAGAAGAAGAGGGAAGGGGTAGAAGACCAAACGCCCACAAGAGATCTGCCCACAGTGTCCAAAATTTACCCTGATATGACTGATCTCTTTCTCTTTGATCCTCCTCCCTAATGGCTGTGCAGCTCAAAACAATGGCTGGCGGTAGAACTCTCTGCTCTCCTGCCTTCTGATCTCCTTCCTCCCCAGGATTACCTAGACCAGTGGTCGGCAACCTGCGGCTCGCTCTTTACACTTTTAATCTGGCTCTTTTGAGGTTGGCATGGTGGTGCTAAAGGTATGGTGCCTGCCTTGCCTGCCCTGCCCTAGGACGGACCTAGTTTCGATCCCCCGGCATCCCATACGATTCCCCAAGCCAGGCGCAATTTCTGAGCTCATAGCCAGGAGTAACCCCTGAGTGTCACCGGGTGTGGCCCAAAAACAAAAACAAAAACAAAAAAACAAAAAAAAAATTGGCTCTTCTGGGTGCCTGGCAGCTGCTCCAGGAGTCAGTACTCTGCTACTAACCTCTGTCAATGCGCACCCTGTGTGCAGCCCGGGAGGCTGGCTCCAAGAGTGTAAGATGATACCCAGTATCAACCCTAAACAAAGGTGTTCCCCCAACATCATCCTTTCTTAAAACTCTTCCTTGATTTGTAAAAGCCCACTGAATATGTACTTTTGTCTCTCTCTCTTGATCTGAAGCCTCCTGGTATTGGGAATTGGTTTTAAGAAAGAAGTGTTCTAGCTTTTTGGACTCGAGGCAGAGAGTACAAGGTAAAAGGTCATGGACTCAATGATCATACTTTCCTGGCTTTATTATTTCTTTCCTGCTACCCTCTTCTTCAGATCAGTTGGGTGGGGTTTAGAAATACAGTTCCTGGAGTGATCTAAAAACACATATTTTATTTTGCACAAGAGTGGGCATCTTCCATGAAGGGATTCTCAATGAAGAGTTTTCTTTTCCGTGGATTCTCATGTTCAGAGTATTCATGATTAAAGTTGTGAGCTAATGCCCTTAAATGCTGTTTTTCATGTTGATTATGAATTTCTGCATAATATAAGTGCCAATCAGAAAGTTTTTGCAAGAGTGGAAACATTTCA
>PVKC010023885.1:0-17099 GCA_004027635.1 Crocidura indochinensis
AAAGAGAACCTATGAGGGAAATGGAGAGCCTGTCCAGAGTACAGGCGGGGGGTGGTCGGGGAGGAGGGAGATTTGGGACAATGGTGATGGGAACGTTGCACTGGTGATGGGCGGTGTTCTATACATGACTGAAACCCAAACACAACTATGTATGTAATCAAGGTGTTAAAATAAAAAAAAAAGTTAAAAAAAAATAAAACAAAAACTGGGAACCATTTGTATGAGAGCATTATTATGTATTGAGTCAGTGACATTTGCAAATTGCTTAGATTAAATTTATCTTAAAATATAGATAACATTCCCTGCCTTCTCATCTTTGCTGTGACTCCTGATTGAAAATTTAATCTCTGGTACTTACAGAATACCTAGGTATCAATCATTCTATGTCATAAATAACCAGCTCCTTTATACACAACCCAAACAATGTATTAGAACATCCTAAAAATATATGTGCTCTAATAACAAAAAATATAAATTACTGAGTCCCTTCTGTTGTACAAATCATCTTATAATCACTGCCATATCTAGTTTTTCACACTAATGTAGAGGTAATTATTATCCCTAATGGACATGAAAAATAACTCAAAGGATCCAAAATATTTTCTCAGTGCTATGCGGGTCATAAGTAGGAAAATGAAACTCCAAATACAGTCTATAGTGATTATTTGATAGAATAAATAATTTTTTAATTTAAGATCAACACCTGATTAGGTATAATCAAGATGAAATGGAAATTACATTGCTAAGTAATTAGTAAAAACTGTGAAGAACATGTCTAACAATGCAACCAAACAAAATTAAGTTATTTTCTTTGGAGGGGTGGGGCTACACCCAGTAACGCTCAGGAGTTATTCCTACCTTGTGGGACCATATGGAATGCCGGTCCATTCTGGGTCAGTCACGTGAAGGCAAAAGCCTTTACCTCTATGCTATTACTCCAGTCCCAAATAATGTTCTTTTTCAATGGAAGCATCCATCCCTCAAAAATTGAAAGTACTTTCCACACATTACAATTACCAAATGACTCACATTGGAATCGTTTAAGTTTATAAAGAGGACAATAGAACAGTAGTGACAGTAGTACTATATTAAGGAAGATTTTCAAAAGCAAAAGAAAAGCATAGAAGGAAATAAACCAGACAGCATATCCTGGTTCTTGGTCCTTTTAACCCTACAAATCATTCAATTTTTATTGGCCATATAATCCAAGTCAGTTGTAAATTTTTGCCTCTGGGAAATGAGTTTTATGAGCATCAATCTGGAATACGAATATTCTACTATATTCAGGCAAAATTCTCTAATATACCATTGCGTGATTCTGTGATAAGATTTAAGATTCTATGATAAGATTTAAGAAAATGCAAGAAATTCTCATAACTGTGATAAAATATTCCTCTATTGTCATACTTCCAGAGAGAAATTATACTCAGAAGCATGGGTGTTTTTATAATATAAGTTAGAAGAATTTAACGTCTAAAGGAATTAGAATCCAAAAATCAAATAAATTCTTAATTGAGAGCTAGTAGACTTTGATGACTTAGTATGTAGTGATGACTTTGGTGATTCTTTCCACTAGAGAATAAAACTCTCCTTACACACAAATTATTATTTGAAAGTACCTGATCAGATTTTTTCTTCAAATTCTAAAACAATTGAGCCCTGGTCAATGAAATGGGGATATAGACCACCACAAATGACATTTGATGTGAAAGTCTATGACTTGCTTGTTACAATAATTAACATTGATTTAATGAAAAGAAAATAAAAAGTAATTGAAGTTTAAAATGCAGCACCACTCATTTCACTGTATTATGCAGAACTCTGCCTACATGGTTATTTATAAAAATAGAGTTGACATACCTTTAGTCTGGACCATTTATTCATGGATCTGCTCATTCATGAATCATTTCGTTCATGTTCAAGTCCACGGTAATTAAATATCTTGTGAGTTTTATAAATAGAATATTAAAACTGTTCATAGAATATTTAATGTTATCATGATTCTGATGCTTCATTCAATGAACTTTAGAGGAAAAAGTAACTCTCTAGATCTAAGAAAATTTTCCTAAGCAAAATGATGTCTCAAAACCTAAGAGTCATAGCCACCAAATATGTCATTAAGGGAAGAGTGAAGAGAAAAGGAGGTTTTTCTTGGCCAAGTCAGGGTTTAGCCTGGAAGCAGTTGTTTAAAGTTAGTGATACATAATTAAGCATAGACATAATAGAAATTTGTTATGGCACCATTTTTCATGGAGAAAATGGATCTGCCTTTATTCAAATTTTCACTTTTCAAAGAATTAGAAAACTTCCAGCCTTTGAGAAACTATTGTTTGTTGGGTTACACCTAACTTTGCCTAATTTCCCTGATTTCTTTGTATCTGTTTGTATGCGATTTGGTTTAACCCAAAACAAAAATTGTTTTGATGTAAACCTGGGTGGGACAGGTTAAGAATAGCCTGAGCTATCTACCCTTACTATGTCCTTACTGCACCACCTGGAAGTGGTCTCTGTACTCAATAAAACAGTTGTGTAAGGCATCTTGCTGGAGATATAAGGTAGAAGACTGCCATAATATACATGTTTCACCCTCAGCCTGGTTTTATTTCATGCATGATCTTGGTTCTGACTCGTTTACCTGGGCTTGGGGTGATTTTACAGTTGCTTATCTAGCAGTCTCAAATTTTATAATGGTGACATTCCTGGATATGAGACCATATCATAATGCTTTTTCTTCCATTATACATCTTCACAAATAAAAATATTTTATTTACACTCATCCTTAAGGATCTAGCAACCCAGTTTATAATTTAATAATCATTCAAATTTACTGCTGAAATGATCTCCATCATATCTCATTAGTATCCCTCTTCTTCTTTGTTCCATTGATTGTTAATTTCCATTTCCTAACTGAAATTACTTAGAACCCAGGTACCAACATCTTAGGATAATTTTTCTCTTTATTTAGTTCTTGCATTTTTTCCTCACTAGAGAATCATCTTCAATGAATTTCTGAGCATTGATATTATTATCATTGTCCCCAAGGACAATGATAGAACAAATATTTGCTACACATATGACTTGAAGATGTTGTCTCTCCTCAGTCTTTTAAAATTTCTATTACCATATTTTCCAGCATATAAAATGATTTTTTAACCCATGAAAAACTTCTTGAGCCAGAAGTAACCCCAGAGTGCTGCTGGGTATGGCCCAAAACAAAACAAAAAAGTCAGGGGTTGTCTTATACAGCATGTGTATACAGCATGATGAAACTTACTTACACTGCATCCCATCTAGCTGCCAGGTGTCATTACTTGCCCTCATTCATCTTTCAGGGCACACAGAGGAGCTGCATTACCGAGCACTGTATTTCATCCAGCCACCGGGTACATGGCTTTCTGGTGCTCAGTCTTTTGTTCATCTTTTATGGGACACAGAGGAAGCACTCTCTCTCACTCTCGTTATCCTATTAATCACTGCACCCTAGCCAGCTGCTCTAGGAGGAGCACCCTCTCCCTGCTCTCAATGTAGATCACAATTAAGAAATCACTCACTACAAATGGCAAATGTAAAATGATTGTTGGCACTCCAAAGTCTAGCTTTATTAAACTTATACTGTTAACCTTTGAGGGTTCTACTCTTTTTCTCTTACGATTTTTAATTTCCATTTGGTGTGCCTTAAAAGAGATGTAGTCTTATACAGCAAATATAGCCAAAACACTATATTTTAACAGGAAAAGTAGGGGTCATCTTATAAGCCAGAAAATATGGCATTAGAAAATTCTTCTTTATTTCCTCTTTATTCACACATACAGATTTAAATTATCATTTTCTATTCAGTGACCAATTGATTTGTGGGGATGTAATAGAATTTCGTTTGTTGCATGGTTTTTTTGAGGGTGATTGGCAGAAAGCTCTTCTGGCAGTCTCTGGAGGATGTATGAGATGCCAGGGATTGAACCCGTGTTTGTCCCAGGTTGGACATGTGCAAAGCAAATGCCCTACTGTTATGCTATCACTCCAGCCCTGTAATTAATCGAATTTATATGGCATTTACTTCCTGTATACACTTCCCCCTTTTTTCTCTAACAAATAGTTTAAATTGATAGAATTATTTTTTTATACATTGTATTTTCCTAGCTTTCAGATGCTATCATATACATATTTCTAAAGTTTTTGACCTTAAAATGCAAGTCTTCATCTACTTCCCCTTGGTTTTGTGGACTTATTTTTTAAGAATCTCAAACAATTGTGGAGGGAAATGGACATCAACCCATCTTTCATGAGCCTGCTGTGGTCTTGTCATTGGCCCCATTTACACACTTCAGCATATTGGCATAACTGCTATTGATGGTTGGGCTTCAGCACACAACTCGGCAGCATGCTAGTACTGATGCCAGCTACCCTGGTGCTCTTAATTCACTGTAATCAGTGCCAGCCTCTAGGAAGTATTAACATTGCCAGCAGCTGGTTGGATGACCTGTAGAAACATAACTGCATTTGTTAACTCCTTATCAGCTTACAACTGACTTTGAAATTTTTTCTTTTTTGATTTTTTCCTTTTGATAGAATGTTTATATTTCTATGGCATAGACTTGTTTATATTCCAATTAAATCAGGAAGCAATTATCATCAATTATCATGTTTGACTAGCTACTGTCTTATAATTGCCATGTTAATTGGCATAAAGTTTAGATAGAAATTATTGCTGCTTAATTTCAACTCAAAATTAAAGAGTTTATGTTAGAAGAAAAGAAAGACATCTATAAATAAATATTTTTCACTAAAATGTCTAAAGAATAATTTTCTTAATGTATAATCCTCATTGCTTGTGTTATTCCTTTTTTCAAATATTTATTGTGATATTTTCAGTCTACAAAATGCCGGCCGCTTCCTGCTTTCAAGTATTTTAGAGAATTTTCTCACATTTGATAGACTGATCTATGTGTCAAAATTGATTTAAATGATACAATATGGGCACCCAAAGTAGGTTTGTCAGGTCTTGAAACTTTTACCTTTCCCTCTTAGATTGTTTATTCTATGAGAATGCAGCCCATTTCATGAAGATATTCAAGAAACTATTAATAGCTTTAATATTATTTAATTTATTTAATATTATTTAATATTGATTAACTTTATTAAACATGATGCATGATGGAGGATTCCTATCAATATCCAACACCAACATAATCATGTAAATAAGCATTTGTAGAAATAGCCCCTCTGGTTCTACCCAAACATGTGTTTAGAGAACTATAACTTCAGTTTATCTGTCATTTGAACTGTACCTCATGAATGTTCCTAGGCCAAAACTTGACAAAAATGAGAAATTGTAGAATATAATCAGAGTTCATTGCTGTTCTAAACCAGATTTCCTCAAAGAATATATATATATATATATATATATGTTACCCCTAAATACTCCTTGGAAATCTTGGCAGTCATATATATACATATATATATGACTAAATACCCCTTGGAAATCTTGGCAGTCATATATATATACATATATATACATATATATATATGACTGCCAAGATTTCCAAGGGGTATTTAGTTGGATACGGTTGAACCATGGTACTAAACTAGGAGCTCAATCAGTGGAACAGGGAAGATCCAGGAAGGATATAAAGTCAGAAGAGGTTTGTGATACAAAAAGAATTTAGAAACACTGCTATAAACCACTTGTAAATTTAGATAACAATTGGCCAGAGTGGTGGTGCAAGCAGTAGGATGTTTGCCTTGCACGCACTAACCTAGGACAGACCACAGTTCAATCTCCCCGGCATCCCATATGGTACTCCAAGTCAGGAACTATTTTTGAATGATAGCCAGGAGTAAACCTGAGTGTCACCAGGTGTAGTTAAAAAATTTGGTTAGCTATTGTTCAATTTCATTACACTGTTTATAGGAAGTTTGATTATTTTTGAGGACTATGATGATGCTTACTTTCCATTCCTGATAAAAAAAAATATAAACTAGCTCTTTCCTGCTTCTTTTCTGCCGAGCTGGCTCTGAACAACAAGGAACCTCTACAGGTCCCTGCACCCGGTAAGATGGCCCCACCTGGCCCACGTGGGGCCAATCGAGCCAGGCAATTGGGCACCCAGAGACTTTAAAAGAACACCAGCCACTCCCTCAGCCTCTTTCCTGCTTCTTTTCTGCTGAGCCAGCTCCAAACAACAAGGAACCTATACAGGTCCCCCACCCAAAAAGCACGGCCGCTCCACTTCACTCCGTGGCCATGCTTACCTTGTAACCGCTGAATCCCATTACTGCACATTGTAAGAAAGCATCTAAAGACAAAAAAAGGAAATATCATGTATTACATTCTGGGGACTTGAGGGACAAAGTAATTGTACATGGGTTCTGTTTTGTTTTTCTTAATGTTCTTTGGCTAAAAGTTCAAAGTTAAGATATTAGCAAGGGGACTTCTGAGAATTCTGTTTATGGGTGATTGTTCTTACACTGTAACTTTACCTTGTCCTCTTTCTTTGCATCTTTGTTCTCATAATTAAAAATTAAAAAAATATAAACTAGAAAAAGTATTCTCTCCTAAAGAACACACTTTAATTAAAGATAAATCACAATACTGAAATAATGATAGATTTCAGATCACTAGAGTAGACTTGAGAACCAACCCAGTGATAGATCCTCAGGTACATATGAACATGTACAGTTAATCTTCAACAAAGGAGAAGAGTATAAAATGGAGCAAGGAAAGCCTTTTCAGTAAATGGTACTAGGACAACTGATTAGTTACAAGTATAAAATGAACACAAACTATGTACAAAAGTTGATTAAAATGGATTCATGACCTTTATATCAAACCTAAATCCATATTGTATTGATGAAAAATACAACAGTAAAAACAATACGAGCACTCTCTAAAACAGAATTTAGCTCCCAAATAACACAGTAAGTCTTGGCATTTAAAGGTCCTAAAAACTACATTCATATAATGCATTAGTTCTCTTATGCTAACTGAAGCACTATTCACGGTAGTCAGCCTGAAAATAATCTAACTTTCCAAGAGTAACAATATTTAAAAAATAAACAAAAATGTTAATAAATACATATAATATGTGTTATCAAATATATTTTAATATATATGTTATTAAATATATATTATTAAATATACATTCACAATAGCCAGGCTCTGGAAACAACCAAGATGCCCTTCAACAGACTAATGGATAAAGAAACTGTGGTACATATACACAATGGAATATTATGCAGACATCAGGAGAGATGGAAGTCATGAAATCTTCCTATAGATGGATGTACATGGAATCTACCATGCTGAGTGAAATAAGTCAGAGGGAGAGAAAGAGACACAGAATAGTCTCACTCATCTATAGGTTTTAAGAAAAATTAAAGTCATTTTTGCAACAATCCTCAGAGACAAGGAGAGGAGGGCTGGAACTTCCAGCTCACTTCATGAAGCTCACCACAAAGAGTGGTGAGTGCAATTATAAAAATAACTACACAGAGAACTACCATAATCATGTGAATGAATGAGGGAACTGGAAAGCCTGTCTGGAGTACAGGTGGGGGTGGATTGGGAGGGAGGGAGATTTGGGGCATCAGAGGTGGGAATGTTGCACTGGTGAAGGGGTATTCTTTAATGACCGAAACCTAATCACAATCATATATGTAATGAAGATGTTTAATTAAAGGGAAAAATGGCTCTTATATCAGAAGTGTGAAAAATTAAAAGTTGGAGGGTTGAATGGTTAAAAGTTATATCAAAACAGTGAAACAAGTTTGGTGCTTATAACCATAGTCAATGACTAGAACT
Source organism: Crocidura indochinensis (assembly GCA_004027635.1). Classification (NCBI taxonomy): domain Eukaryota; kingdom Metazoa; phylum Chordata; class Mammalia; order Eulipotyphla; family Soricidae; genus Crocidura; species Crocidura indochinensis. The sequence goes on from PVKC010023885.1 coordinate 7,799, forward strand.
TTTGTAACCATAGGGAATGCTATTTGTTTCATCAGACTATTGAAACAGGCAAAATTTTCTGATCTCAAACAGTATAACTTGCATTTGGTCTTAATATGTAAAAAACAAATATGATGAGTGAGTTGGTATTTGCTGTACAAATATGTGATTTGAATATGAAATAAAGGAATGTTCTGATTTTAAAAAAAAGAATATTGAACTGTAGTATGAACAACTATGCAAATGCACAATGTATAAAATAAAAATATTTATTAAAGGAAAAAATAAAGAGTATATATCATCTAAAAGATGAAATTATGCAATTTTCTGGTATGTGAATGGATCTGGAAATTATCGTGATCAATGAAGTTAGTCAGGAGAGCAGATTCAGAATGACCTATCCCAAAAGGAACAGACATAGATTAACCACACTCATCTGCAGAATATTAAAAAATATAGTATAATAAAATACCCAAAGAAAATAGAAATGATAAGAGGAAAGTGTAGTTAAGACAGAGAAGGGGGCAGAGCAGTGGTGAAAACTGTAGGGTAAGCAGTAGAATATTTGCCTTGCAAAGTGCTAACTTAGGATGGACCTCGGTTCGATCCCTCAGCTTCCCATATGGTTCCCCAAGCCAGGAGTAATTTCTGATCACATAGCCAGTAGGAACCCTTGAGCATCATCCAGTGTGACCCCAAACAAAAACAAAAGACAGAGAGGGGGTAATTTCTAGAATCCTGTTATAGAGTCCTGACATTCTATAATATTCCATTAGGTTTTCTGGTTTGTTTCTCACTAGTCAGTGTGAAAAGAGAGGTGAACCTTACTATCTATTTGTTTTATCATAAAGATGACTTTATTTTTCTGGGAAAATATGTGTACGAATTTTAAGCTTGTTAGCCCACGGTTTAGTAAATTTTATAATGTAATAAAATATAACATAAAAGTTATTATTGAAGTCACCATGTTCAAACTAGGTCAGCTCCATAGACTCACTCTTTTCTCAAATGAGATGTAAACTGAGCTGTGAAAAATTATGGCTATTCTGGCCCACACAGCACAAAGCTGACTAACTCAGGAGGAGAAGGTGGGCCAAGTACCCACTCTGCCAAAAGCTACACATAGCTGTCTCCTGCATCCAGAATCATTGTTTCCCCCAATGGTCTGCCCCTCTAAAATTCCCTGAGGGTACGCTGATCTAAATACACTTTAGGTACGCTGGTTGTTGGACTGATATCACCAGGGCTTATTTGGGAGAGAGTTCAGGTACACTGCCCTGTATCTTCCTGCTATAACCATGCCCACAAACCCAATAGCCATGTTTGAACCAGGCCTTCTTCCGGGAGACCTTGGAGCAGAATATATGCCCCTAAAATTTGTAGTATCATATCTTTGAATTTTCTAGACAACTTTGTTTGGTGTTATCATCCCTAACTGAACACCCAAATTAAACAGTCTGGACATATAACAACAAGAGCTTAGTAAACCTTTCTGCCATTGTATTAATGACTTCTTAGCAATACAATAATTTTCACATTTGAGCTTGTTACTGTACTTTTTTTCCTTTTTGTTGTCTTCTCTTCTCTTTCATTTTATTGTTTATTTCATTTTATTTTTCCTTTCAATTTTCCCAATAACTGTGCTTTCACATATTGAAAACAAAATTATTATAATCAACTATGTAAATTATGTGATACATTTTCTTTAAATAAATACAAACTCAAGGAATTGGAAAGGATGGGATAACTGAATCCCAGAAAGAGGGATACATATTGAGTGATTTCACTTATTTGTGAAATATATTATGGTATATAAAATATAGGACATTCAGGTTTGAAGGAAGCATACACAGCTTCATGAAAGAATAATAGCATAGGAAATTTACAGACTCAAAATCAACTATAAAAGAAGGGTGTTCTTTACATGACTGAAACCCAAATACAATCATGTATGTAATTAAGGTGTTTAAATAAAATACATTTTAAAAAAAAAGAAGGGTTACTTTAAGGCAAGACAAACTCCATAAACATGCTAAACTTCTATAAAATGTTGCCACAAAGTTCCATAACAATAATCTCTTCCTCAGTGCCAATGAACTAAATGCACCAAATAGAAGACACAAAGTGCCAAAATTCATCAGAAAATTGAACCAAATGTTTTACTCTCTGCAAGAAACACATTTGAAAAGTCAGAGAAAAGTCGAAGTCAAAGATGGTAAGCAAAAAACTCCCTCAAAAAGTCTGGGATGACCATACTAATATCAGACAATATAGACTAGGGCTTACCAAGGTTATGAAAAACAAATATAGACTAGGGCTTACAAAGGTTATGAAAGGTCATCTTTTAATAATCAATGACATATATGTGTACATACATATATATGTATGTGCATATATTAAGAAGAAATTACACTTTTAAATGTGAATGCACTCAGTGAGGGGCCAGTAAAATACTGAAAAAATTGTTAATAGGGCCCGGAGACATAGCACAGCGGCGTTTGCCTTGCAAGCAGCCGATCCAAGACCAAAGGTGGTTGGTTCGAATCCCGGTGTCTCATATGGTCCCCCGTGCCTGCCAGGAGCTATTTCTGAGCAGACAGCCAGGAGTAACTCCTGAGCACCGCCGGGTGTGTCCCCCCCCAAAAAAAATTTTTTTAATAGCTTTGAAGAAAGATATCAATTACAACACAATAGTCCTTGGAGACTTTAACACTGCTTTTGCAATGTCACCTCTTTATTGATCAACCAGGTGAAAACTCAAAAAGGGTTATTGGATTTGAAGGGAGAAATGGAAGAGAGAGTTTAGTAGTTACATATAGGAGTTTAATAATCCAAAAGCTGAATACACATTCTTTTCTGATGAACCTGGGACTTTCTCCAAGATAGACCACATACTGGCCTATAAAACATACCTCCATAAAATCAAGAGAATAAGGGCCAGAGCAGTCCTGCGAAGGATAAGGCATCTGTCTTGCACATCCCACTCTAGGATAGACCGCGGTTCTATCCCCCAGAGTTCCATATGGTCCCCCAAGCCAGGAGCGATTTCTGAGCGCATAGTCAGGAGCAACCCCTAAGTGTCACCGGGTGGCCCAAAAACAACAACAAAAAAAAAAGGGAAGATGGGAGATATAACTTTACTAAACTTTAAACTTTAATATAAAGCATTAGTCAACAGAATATAACTGGAATAAAGACACACCCTTAGATCTATGGTGTAGTGATTGATATTGATGTAATATTCCATATCAATAAAACATTGATATGAATATCAAAATTGTGAATATTTAGTAGCAATATTTCAATCGACCAGTATCTAAATGGAATAAAAGGAAAGAGAGACAGAGAAAGAGTGAGAGAGAGAAAAATGTCTGCCACAGAAGCAGGCGGAAGGTAAACTAGGGATTGGTGGTAGGAAAGATGCACTGTGAAGGGTATTTTACACTACCTTACAGAAATTCAATCAAGAACAACTCTGTATCAGTGGCAAAATTTGAACTGTATTATAACTACTTTGTAAACCATGGTGTTTAAATAAATTAATTTATAAAAAAAATAAAAAATGTCCATTTTGTCATTTATATGAATGGCAGTTTCTGTTCTCTTTTTCTTACATTATTGTATTTTACCAAAACCTAGTTAAAGAAAGAAATAGCATAAAATAGAAAATAAAAAAACAAATAAATACAAGATGAAGGAAACCAAGAGCTGTTCTTTATTTTTTGAGGCAATCAATAAAATTGATAAACTACTTCTTAGACTCACCAATAAAAAACATTATAAGAAACACAAAACATGATTTATAACAGGTACTCCAGAAATGCAAAGAATCGTAAAGACTGCTATTACTTCTTATATGTAAATTGTACCATCTAGAATCAATATATTCTTGTAAGCATAAACATTCTCAGAACTTAAAAACGAAGACCAATGACTTTAACAAAATAATCATGTACAGTAAAATTTAAACAGAATTTTTAATCATAAGTCTCCTTACAAACAAAACTTATGAGCAAAACTTTTCAAAAAAAAAAGTACTCAAAGTTTTCAAATGTCTCTAATAACTTGGGAAGAGGGGAACACTCTCAAAATCATTCGAAAGAGACAGTTTTACTTGAATTTCTAAACCTGAAAGAGACAGCAAAGACCAATAAGAAAATAAAACTACAGACTAATATACCTGATAAATATAAATACAAAAATTCTCAACAAAATATTGGAAAAATCCATCAAAAGAATCATTAATTTTTATCAAGTAGGATTTATTCCAAAAGGCAGGAATGGTTAAACATATACAAATATATAATGTAGTAGACTACATTAGCAAAATAGATAGAAATCACACAATCCTATCCCTAAATTCTAGAAAACCACTTGACAGTGCTTCTGGGCTCCTGGGGAAATCCTTGGAAAGCCCTCCTCAAAAGATAATTGGATATCACACATGAATCCTGAAAATTCACCCATGAAAACATAAGTAACATACTCCAAGATCTTGATATCCAAAGATGTATTAGAAAATAATTAATAAGATTCTACACAACAAATGAAACTTAATTTAAAAGCAATCTTTTGATTGAGAGTTAATCACACTACCATTTTCCTCCTTCCAGGGTATTATAGGACATTTTTATCATGCTACCTTGGCTGATTATTAACAACAAAAAAAGCAGTTTATAATTTATTTAGAGACTTATTTTAGAGATAAAGAAGAAATTGAAGACCTGAACACCAAAGCAAAGTGCCCAAAATACGGAATCTAGAAAATGTAGAGCTAGAACTGAAACGCAAGTTAGCAAGGGTCTAAAGCAGGGAGTTAAGCCTCTGGCTTTCTAATTTGAGACTACTTTTACAAATTGATGTAAATAAGATGCTATTAAATTTTTTCAGAGAACACAGAAATTTGTTTATCCTATTAAAACATACTTTGTGAGTCTCGCAAGGACAATATGTGCTCTGAAGCACCCCCCTAAAAAAGAAAACACAATAACTGGGATTTTGTTCCCAGACCACAGGCAAAAACACTAGAGAATTAAATTTCATTATGTGATTTAAATCCCTTCAGTGAAAAAGCTAATTCCTTATCTTACCATTGCTTTGCAAAACAAGGTCAAACCTGTATACTAATCTATATTGAAGAGAAGACACAAAATACCAAACACTTAGGAATTGCAAATATTGTTTGATGGAAAAGCTAGAACTTTAGCTAGTCCCTGGTCTTCACATCTTGAATCTGCAAGATTAAGCCATCTGTCAAGCAGAGGCTGACAGAATAAGATAGTAAAGCAGGTACAGCACTTGTCTTATATATGAGCAGCCTAGGTTTCTCCCAAGAATCACATAAGGTTGTCCTCCCAAACGTCCATGCCCCCAATCCAGGAGAAAGATCCAAACACTGCCCCAAAACAAACCAAAATTCACAGTATCAGATTTGAATCTCATAAACAATAGTTCTTACTGTCCACATTTTAAGATTAGCAAAATATTAATCAAGGAAATGTGTGCAAAATAGTTGGCATTTAGTAGCAGTCTATAAAAGTTAATTTCTTCCAGTTCCTTCTGAATATTCATATTTTTACATAATGAAAGATTGTGTTTCTATTATTATGTTATTTGAATACCTATTGGCAAAGAATCACTTTAGTAAATTAAATGAGCGCTTTAGGCAGTCCAGGGGCAGAGAAATTTACCTATTAATATTTTATTTTTTAATCTTTAATTGTTGCCTTTATTTGGGTTTCTAGTAACAAACAGTAAGTGAATAACAAGTGGCCAAAGACAATGGAGAGTGAGAACTGGTTACAGAACTGAGTTGACCCTGAAGAAGGAGGGCGGGGAAGGTAAAGGGCACTCTGGTAGGGATTGTAGTGTTATAAACATATAAAATCCTATATTTAATTAAAAGTATTGTAACTCAAGATGCCTAAAGTTGGGGCCGGCATGGTGGCACAACTGTGGGGTGCCTGCCTTGCAAGTGCTAACCTAGGATGAACCACACTTCGATCCCCTGACATCCTATATGGTCCCCCAAGCCAAGAGCGATTTCTGAGCGCATAGCATCACTGGTGTGACATAAATACCCCCCAAAAGATGCCTAAAGTTAAAAAAAATTTAACCACTGATCTTTTGAATTTATTTTTGTTTGTATAAGGGCCACACCCACCCAGGTGCTTCAAGGTTTCTCCTGGCTCTGCACCAGAGATCATTCCCAGCCAGCTCAGATGTACCAAGGTTACACTGGGTTGATATCTTGCAAGACAACACCCTACCTTTTGTACTATAATCCAGGACTCACTACTTTGGTTCTATATTTTTAAAAAAAAAGACATTAATCCTTCAGAATCTTCATTCCCAAAGCTTAGAGCTGGCCATTAATGTTTCAACATGGAAAAGAAAGACTTGACTGATCATTTCTCCTGGCTAGGTAATTTTAGGCTTTGTGCTAATTACACCATTGTAGCTTTAATTTCACCTCATTTGCTTTATACAAAGGTCAGGTTTTTTAGTTCTGCTTTAAATCTGTGTATTTTAACAGGTTTATGTAGAAAATACTCCCAATTCTACAATAGATAGAGAAATGTTGTGGTATGATAGAATTTGAACAAGAAACTCTAATTTTAAGATCTAACTAACATTTTTTTGTTTCAGTTTTGGGGCCACATTCTGATGTGCTCAGGAATAAATCCTGGCAGTCCTTGGGGAACAAATGGGGCTCCTAAGATTGAACCTAAGTCAACTATATACAAGACAAGTATATCCACTATACTATTTCTCCTACTCAACTAATTTTTGATCTTGGAAAAGCCTAAAATATATTTTATTCTTAGCTGCCTTGCCTGACAAATAAAGTTTCAATACCTAACTAGTTAACTCATAAGATTTTTGAAAAGGAAAATAAGAAACTATTTAAATGATATACCAATATATATGATATATAAGTTTATATTAAGCTATAAGGTAAATAAATCCGATGCTAATATGCCTTATGTTTTATTAAGTGGTACAAAGTTAAATAAAATAGTGTCAACCATATCTTAAATATAAAAATAAGTTTATTTCTCCTTTAGATAAAACCTATGCTCATTATGTAAAAGACAAAGTATGAATAATAAATTTGTTATAAAATCTATATTTATTATATGGAACCTATGCTTATTCTGCACATGTGTATACATCCTATAGTCTATATATGGAATCTATATTCATTATAATAAAGCCAAAACTATAATTATAAGAGGTTAAAAGAGGGGAGACATGGATACTCAGGGCTCAGAGAAGTATTTAAAATAGTGAAATATTTTGCATAATAAACTGGACACAATTATTCAAACCCATAAAACATATATGCATGTATATACTAGTACTAATATGAGTTATGGATTTAATGTGATCATAATATGCAATTGTACTTTTATCAATTAAACTACTAGATGAACCTTGTAATGGTTGCTGTTATCTGGTGGTTTTAAATGGAGGTGGGGGCAGAGATATTTGGAAAATATATCCATTTCTATTTTTCTATAAAAATGATTCTTAAAAATAATCCTAATATAAATTTTAAAAGTCAAAAAACATAGAGGACTTTTGGTAGTTTAATTCAGGATGAATGTGTTTACTTACATGCTCATTATTTTCTCAAAAACCCACTACCCAAGACTCCCCCTGCCACAAATCTTTTACCAATCTCAAAAAGGGCGGGTATCTGATGAAAAGGCGTCTGGGAACTCATACCCCACGAGAGAATCTCAAAAGACAATGGGGAAGCCTATATTTCCATCATAAGTATAGGTTCGGTATAATACTACCTCTTAATTTCTTATTCCAGTTCTTAATTTATTTTTTACTTCAGTTTTTTAAATCATTTTTCTTTATCCACATGTGAGCAAATATATTTTTATCTATATTCTTATCTTTTTTGGGTGGGTGACTTGTTTCCCTGATCCTCTTTTTCCTCCGCCAAATACACCAGCAATATAATGAAGCACCATTCCTCCCTGCAAAGGCACACTACAAAAGGGGGGGAGGGGGAAATCACACATATATAACCAAGCTCTTATCTACTAGGGATAAGAACTCATACTTATTTATAATACAGGGGAATCTCCCACCTTGAAAATATATCATGTGGAACTATCTTAGACCCCAGGAGATCAGACACCGACTGTTCAGCCTTGAACCCTGAATCCCAGACATAGAAATGATACGGTTCTGCACAACAGATACAGGAACGAAATCCCACCCGGGACATCTTGAATACTGCTCAAACACCAACATGTGCCAGCTCCAATATGATATGCTGGCAACGAGGAAAATTGGAAAAAATGGACATAAGATTAGGGTTTCCTACCTCACCAAATAACGATAAGACTGGTCACACTTTGGGCTGTGCAAAACCCAAGAATGCGATCGATCTACAGAAGACTGGTGGATAGAAGCACGGCTGGGCAGTATGTAACCTGGGACCAGCAAGAAAACCCTAGACTAGGGTTTGTCCTACGACCTGCGCAACAACCATGATCTCTAATTCCAGAGACCAAACTGAGACAATTGCTGAATGGGTCTTCAGGAAACATAACAAAAGACGATATCCCAGGCTCCACCCGAGGTTCAACGCAAGGCCCAAGACCACCAACCGCAGAAGACAGATTAAAAGGACACTGGGAAAACAGAACTCTTGAAATCAAGAAGAATGACTTCATCATAAGCTCCACTCCTTGAACTGTGCAGAATCTGAGATCTCTAGATATAAAGGTCTGATTTTAACACCCAGATCAGACCAGAAATCTTCCATACAACATGAAAAAACAAGGAGAGAATAACTGAAGATGAAAGGAGTCTATAGATAACCCATGACAATATATTCTAAGGAGGGAGAAACCCTGGATCTCCTAGGCAAAGGGGATTCCCTTCTCATATGACCCCAATTTTTACTGTGCCTATGCAGAAGGAAAGGGGAGGGATGGAGAAATAATATGGAGGTAAGGTGTATGCCTTTCACGCAGAAGTTTATGGCTTTGAATGCCGGCATTCCATTTGGTCCCCTAGCATGCCGGGAGCGATTTCTGAGCACGGAGCCAGGAGTGACCCCCCTGAACACTGCCGGGTGGGACCCAAACCCCCCCAAGAAAAAAGACAAGAAGCACAAAATAATCCTTTTTTTTTTTATTTCGCTTATTACTACTTCATAATTCTCTTATCTAGTTTTAGTCGACCTCCTTATCTTGGTATAGATATTTAAGTAGTTGTTCACTTTTTTATTCATATATTTACTTTTTCTGTCTTCTTTTCTCTTCTTCCTTTTTGCGCTCTATCATGTTTTTTA
>PVKC010023886.1:0-17099 GCA_004027635.1 Crocidura indochinensis
GTGGTCCCTCCTAGGTAAGGCAGCAGGCACCTTACCTCCTGCGCCACCTCCCGGCTCCCAATACATTGGTTTTTTAGAAAAACTTTTTAGTTCAGTGAATAGATATTGTATCTGAATAGATACTGTTACTTCTTTTCAGAGGCACAAGGGAGACAGATAGATAGAGCCAGGCTTTTAGCAAATGCCAGAAGCATGGAAACCTGTTCTGACCAGGACTGACTCAGAAATGAAGGGGCTGCAAAGTCGGACTGCAAAAACTGCTTGGTATTTGTCAAATGCCTGATTTCTGTCCTGTCTTTCTTTTCTGCTTCTGGTGTACCTACATTTCTCTGAATCTTTAGCTCTGTTCCCCTGCTATGCTTGGCCAGTGGGAAGTGGGATGGAAGGCAATGACATATCACTCCTTCCTTTTCTGATTCATGTCATGATTCCTCTAGTCTCCGGTCATAATTTCATCTCTCATAATAGGCTTCAAGGATGTTTCTTTTGGAAGGTTCTAGATGTTATGCTCTAGTTGCTGATTCCTTTCTGGTGTACTTTTGCTTTAAGTGTAGTGGTAACTTTCACCCTATCTGTGAAAGGGCTTCTAAGTATTCCATCATTTTGTATAACAACGTCCCTCTATCAAAAATCCTTATTTTAAAGATATCTATGGTGGTTCTGTTTTCTGGCATGCAGTTACACAGAGCAGTTGCAGAATTGCATTGAAAAACCCTACATTATTGGATCATGTCCTTTCCCATAATTTCAGATTAATTGCTACCTCTGCTAATGTAAATATTCCCCCTATAATAACCACAGTCCAGGTCAATTCTTCATATTGATGATGATTTTAGTTATTTTAGGTCATTGTTACTTTGTCTGGAATCCTATATAGTCAACATAGAATTAACTGAAATAGTGAGGAATACTGTTTAAGAAAAATTACTTTGAATGTAACAGGGTTGATGAATGTTGACTGTCCTCAGCCTGAACATAACTTTCCTACTTTGCTTTTAGTTTTCTCATATTGGAAAATCAGGCCATCCGGTGGTTGGGTGGGATTCTGTTTGGAATTGTGTGGCACTTCTATGTGATTGATTCACACAAGACTCTCATAATGTGTGATGACTCTCATAAGACTGTGATGATTCAATCAATCCAAGCCAAAGGCAATAATAATGGATTCAAGAGGCCCAAACTTTAACGATCTAAACTTAAAATGGCCTGTTATACTGGCAGGCTGAGGGGAAAGGGGAATAGTTATGGGAACATTGGTGGAGGGAGGTGTTGACAATGGGGTTGGATTGGTCCTGATTAACTGTATGTCTACAACCCAACTATGAAGGACTTTATAAATCACAATGGTTTCATTAAAATAAAATAATATTTAAACAAACTAGAAAGGCCATGTCACCAGGAAGCTCATGAACAGAGCCAGCGACTCTGGAGTACACAATACATGAATTATCTAAGCAAGCAAGTTTTGTCAGCGTTTCTAGAAAAAGGTATAAGGTAAATCTTTATTAATTAGTTACTGATGGCAGAAATTTAGACTGTTCAAAAGAGACAGGACTGGTTTTATATTGACTTGAGTTCTTATTCTTTGAATTTTATGGTTGAGTTCCAACCTTGCCCAATGTTGCTACTGCAAAACTCTTTTTTCTAGGTCTGTTGTTCTAGGTCTGTTGTGCATGACATTTGCACAAGATCAAGGATTCCCAAAGTCAGCGATAATTTCCTCACCTAAGAAGGGGATGGTGGGCTCTGGAACAATACAGGAAGGCAGTGATAGATTTGGATGCAATTTGGGGATCATACTTTCTTTTTTTTTAATTGTCTTTTTCTTTCTGTTTTTTTTTCTATTTATTTCCATAAAGTTAGATTTTCAAGTGGATGTTGAATATTTATTTTTTTTTGAAAATGAAATAATAAGTCAAATAAGTTTGGGAACTGCTAGACTAGATAATCTTGAAGAACTCAGAACCACAGAAATACACATAGAGAGTAAATTTGGTCTGTGTTAGCTGATTTGGGCTATTTTTCCTATTTAAGAATAAGTTAGCATAAAATTAAAAATAAAATTAAAAAGAGAGAGAATGAGATCCTGGATGATTGGGGATAGACTCTATCAGAGGTCTCAAACTCAATTTACCTGGGGGCCACGGGAGGCAAAGTCAGCGTGATCCTTGAGTTCAAAGTCAATAGTAAGCCTCGAACATTGGGGTGTGTGACCCAAACAACTAAAACAAAACAAAACAAAAAAGATTCCTCTATGGAGGGCTGCAAATGGCCTGCGGGCCGTGAGTTTGAGACCCCTGCATCTAGCTCCTACTGAACTGCCTCTATCCCTATACCATACTCCTACCCAATTATACTGGTACCACTAGACAGCACATGCCTAAGTTGCCCTCTGCTCTCTGCCCTAGAATCAGTGCTCCAAGATGAAAAGATCTATGGACTTTTGGCTTGTGAGATAACATTCTTATGCTCAAGTGCTCCCATGCCTCTAGCCATAGACTGACTAACTCTATGTATGAAAGATTGCCCTCTTAGCTTTTCATTTATTCTGGATGATCTGTCCCCTGCTTCTCTTGGTCTGTAGGGACCTACATCATGTAGAACCAGAACAAGCAGCAATTTCAGTTCCTCTGAACTGGATTTTTCTGACCTCCAACATTCCTCTCCATTTTCCTGCCAGGGACCAGGATCCTGAGACTACCTGTGTTTAATCACTGTGTGTAAGAGTTACTTTTTCTGTCTCGGTGTAGACATGACTTCCCAGAGAAAAAACTTTCATGTCCACTCCTAGTCCAGACTAGAGAAAATTTCAACTGCACCATCTTCCTTAACTGAAGGGTAAGGACAGACATACCAGATGGGGTTAAAATCCATTCCTGCTTAAAGCAACATGGCAAAAGGAACTTAGGTTTCACAAACCTTAATTTTTCAAGTTGCCAATAGGAATAATAATAAGTGAACACTTCACACTTTTGGGACCACAGTTTTCCTTATAAAGCACACAGGACAAAGCTGACACATTCTAAGTAAGTGTGTGACAGTGACAGTATGTCTGTCACTATTATCATGACTGTTATTGATTTGGATTATATATTCCCACTGTAACTACATGAGTAGAGGCTTTTTCTGATGCTTTATCAGAAACTGCTAACCCAATGTCTGACCCAAAATAACTGCTCAGTCACTAAGTATGATGATAAGTATCATTAGGATGAATGAATCAATGAACCTCTAAAATGTTTTCTTAAAATTCATGTGCTTCTAGAATTGATAAAGCATACCAGTCACTCAACTGAGTAAAGAACTGACTTGTTCCTGAGCAAACAAAATATAAATAGGATGAAGGTGTATGGGAAATTCAAAGCCTGAAGAGCAGATATATAAGCTGGCAATCGGCTTTTCTCTATGAGTTTATCCCAGAGATGGGACAGTGCTTACAAGAAGCTATCTATCAGATAACATATCGAAACCTATCTGCAAAGAAAATTGTCATAGACACTAGTTAGATAAGTAATTTTCTCTCTATTTCCCAAAATTTAAAGCTATCTTTCACTTCTCTTCCTACTTACATGAATTTTCGAATGCCACAGATTTCTTCCATTGTCTAAGGCAAGATCCACTGTCATTTCCCATTCTTAGGAAGATAAACTTGGTCAGATTTAGGGAGAGATGTTTATTTTGTTTTGCATTTGAGTTATTCTTGTTTTAGTAAATACAAAGCATATCTTAAATAATGACTGGCATGAAAAAAATCTAAAATCCTGCAAAGAAAAACTAATTAAAATTTTAAAGAAATCATCATTATTCTTCTTATAAAATTAAAATGAATCATCTGTATGAAAGAGCTTGATGTTTATTTCTGTATTATAAGGTCAGCAAGTTAAATCAAAGAGTGAAATTAGAGTGTACTTAAGAAGTAAATGGGAACTATTTGTCAACAGGAAATTGGAGGCAGCACAGAGGGGTTTATTCTGGTTAATTCTGAGACAGAATTTTGATAACAATGAACTACATTACAGTCCATTTAATAAGGTTCTATGCCAATATAAACAATACCATGCATTATAATATTCAAAAGTAAATTTTGAAAGAATGACATTTTTAGAAAATTGAATTTGTGCTAATAGCCTGCACTAATTCATTCAGACAGGTGTTATCAGTGGATGTGGAATTTGATGAGGATCAGAATATTTTAACCTCAGAATATAGCCTGAAAACTATGTACGGAAAAGAATGGAAAGTAACAGCATTACCATCTTAATTCTGCCTTAGACAAGTGAATAAAGTTGCCATTATCAGTGAGGAGAGGAGACAAACCAACTACTTGTGATGTGATTTTTGAAAAAAATATTATTGTCCAACTGAAACATTTTTGTCCAGAAAACATAGACTGAATCTAATCTTCAGTAAATAGAAGGCAAACCCAATTACAGAACATGCTAGTCTGACCATCTCCAAAACTGTATACTTCCCAAGATGAAATGTGCTTCAAAAAAGTCAAAGGATTTCGATATTTTTAATGATTGAAGAAATATTTCAATTGAAACCCAAGTATATAATAGAAAAATGCAATTTTTTTCTCATAGATTAGTCCCAGACTTGGTAAAAGAGGTGACAATAAAAGATGTAATTGAAAAAGTTGAAAGCTGAATACAAACTACAAACTAAATAGGATTAGTGAATTAGTATTAAATTTTATCTTCTATAGTCTGTATTACAGGACATATATACATATGTGTATATATGTATATATATGTATATGTATCATATGTATACATATGTGCATAAACATATGATAAAATATGTATATAGGTATATCTATAGAAAGATAAGTATATAACTAATGGGTCAAGTGTATACAGTGTTGAATATACTAAGGAATAGTATATAATGGTTATTTATTCTATTTTTCAGAACCGTTTTCTAACTTTTACTAACTAAATGCATCCTAACTAAGTGAACAAAAAGTATGAAAAAGTAAGTTTTCCCCATCAGCGATGCAACCATTCACCTCTCACTGGGACAAGTCCAACCTCTCTCTTTCTAGTCAGCACAGTTCCTTGTGCCATTTTGTGGTTTAGAGTTAGAGGACTACCTAATTTTTTGTTTTGTTCCTATTTTAGATTTTGCATCTTTGAGTATAAGGTGGGAACCCAAGAGTAAATAAACATGAAATACTCCTGGTAGATTTCATCCCACTTCTTTTAGGACAGAAATCACTTGATCTATTTCAGCACCATATGTTCATGAAGGAGGAACATGGTTTTTATCCAAGTATGGTCATAAGTTATATCCTTCAACTGGTGGGAATTTATATAAAGATTACTTGCAAGTTCTCAAGCTTCTTTCAAGTCCCTCATGACGTTTTGGCACGGCAAATCTGGGGGTGACTAATTTAAAAATAGTTTCCAAAATTGCAAAATATTTTAGAGCTGATACCAGATTTACACTGTTATCTGCTGACTCAAAATAGTTGTAAGCTGTTCTGATATGCTCTGTGTACTTGCCCATATGAAATCTAAGTGGTCTTTTTTACTTTTTTTCTTGAACTAAAGAGACCTAGTAGAAAGTGAAGTACTCATACTTTTAAGCAGAGTACTTAAAAGAGCCTCTTGAACAGATCACAGAGAAGAAGCTGAAGTGAAGACAGGCTGAGACCTGAAAGTCCCATCACCAGTCACCACAGGTCAGGAATACTTTATGGCAAACACTAATTTAGTACTTTATAACTATTATATCATTTTGTCTTAATATTTCTAGAGTGGGCATTAATTTTTGTCCTTATCTGGCAACGTTGATAACTAGAGTTCAGATAAGTGAAATACCTTGTTAGAAACACTGCAATGTGAAAGCAGTTCTGCCTGATTTCAGGGTCTCATTAAGCTTTAACGTTCCTCTTTTTATTAGCTCTGTTTTTGAGCACTCACTCAACTTCTCTCTTGTGAGAATGCATGGGGGCAATGATCACTCCCTGCCTTCTTACAAAATGTGTTGCCTACATTCCAATTTAGAAAGAAAATTCTAACAGCTATTATGTTTTCTAAAACTAAGAAGTAATTTTATTAACATTCTTCCAATCTATAAGGCAAAAAAAAGTATTTGCTACTCACAATATTCTTTTTTTGTGTGTGCCTAGTTCATGATTTCCAAATTATAGAAAGAAAGTAAGGGACATGGTAGGGCATTTGTCTTGAACATGACTATTTTAGGCTCTATACCCAGCATCCCCTATGGTTCCCTTAACACCTCCAGGAATAATTTCTGAAAGTGGAGCCAATATTAACCCCTGTGCACCACAAGTGTGACCCAAGAAAGAAAAAAAATATTAGGTTAAGGGGCTACTTTTTTTGAAGTGTATAATCATAATACAGTTGCTTGAAATTGATAGTATTTGTGTCATCAGAATGGACAAACCTCTATCTCTCTTAACCTGGGATCAAGGCCTAACCTGGTATCTAGAAGTAGGTTTCAAGGGAGTCTGTGAACTTGGATTGGAAAACATTTTATCTTAAGTTTCAGTAACCTTTGTCTTCACTCATTAAGTATGATCTAGCACCAACTTCAAATCTTCAAAATCACAAAATCACAGCACCATGAGCTATAATTTTGTCAGCAATAAAAATTGTAAGAGATTCTAATAGGCATTTAAATGTAGGTGGCTTCTTTTTTTGTTTTCTATTTTGTTTATTTGGTTTTGGGGCCACATCCACCAATCTCAGGGTTTACTCCTGATTCTGTGTTCAGGGATCATTTCGGCAAGGGATTGAAGTAGGACTGGTTGCTCATAAGGAAAGTACCTTAACCCCTGAATCTCCAGCCCAGTGTAATTGGTCTTATTTTTAATTATGTGCCTTTCATGTTATATAGGTTAAATATTATTCTGAAAATTTGCTTATAGTCCATATCTAATTAGTCTACAGCACAAACACATTAAAAATTCTCCTCTAACATTCTGTCTTTTGACAGTTCACTTCATGGGTGGAGACATTCTGTATCTCTTAAACCAGTGAAATTTTCTTTCTGACTTCCCCAAAGTTTGCTGTGCCTATGCAAAAAAAAAAAAACAAAAAACAAAACAAAACAAAACAAAAAAAAAACAATCTGCCCATCCCCTTTTTTCTATTCTTCTTTTAATTTTATTTATATTCTAAATAGGGGTTTCTGCCTTTTTCATAGAATCTTAGAACTTGAATCCTTTTCTTGTGCCTACAGATTGAGAAAAGAAAAAAAGGGGGGATGGGGTCCAGGGGCCAAGTGGTTTCGGGAGCATTGAGTGGGAAAAAAAAAAGATCAGATCTAAATCTTTTTTACTTTACCCAAGCCAAAGTCAACAACCAAAGAATCAAGATAGCCAAACAAAAACAAGATAAACACAAACTGGACCTGTTACACTAATAGTCCTGGGGGCTAAGGGTGGAGATACCGATGCATGCTGGAAACTATGGTGAAGGGACGTCATTCACTTCACTAAATACCTGAAATACAACTGTAAAAGACTTAATTCACAATGGTCTCAATAAAAAAATTTAAATTAAAAAAAAAGAATTTTCCTTTGTATGGGAGGTCCTAGATTCTATCCACAGCTTTGTGGAAAAAGACAAAAAAAAAAAATCAACTCTAGAGTGAAAATTTGATAAAGCCTCTGTAGAATGCCCTGACTTGACTGTTGGTTTCTTTGAGAGTGCTTTTGTACCCCCAAGTGGCCCCAAGTAAAGAGAATGTTTTAAATGGTAAAATTAGACCCTCCTGAGGAAAAACTATGCTTATCTACTACTACTAGAACTTCTCAGTCAGAAGGAAGAGAAATGTGTCTCCACCCCACCCTCTCCTGCCCTATTTCACCCCCTTCCCAGGTGGCTTGTATGCCTTCCCACCCAATATTAATGAGAGCAGCTCTTCTGGCAGTGACTCTATTGTGACCCCAGTGCTCTGGGGAGTTGGGCCTGTGTTAGCAGGCCACAGGGGTGGACGGGAGCCAAAACGTTTGTGATTCTCTCCACCCTCATTTTCCTGTAGAAACCCAGCCAGAAGGACTGTGCTGGAGGCTTGATTAACTTTGCTATATATTTGCTCTGCAGGAAATTTAACTTGGTCTTTTATGTGTCATTTTGTCTCATTTCATAATTTTTTAAAATCTTTTCTTTTCCAACAGTCAGATTCTGGTCACACCTACACAGGTGTCACCAGGTGTGTGCATAGTTTTCTGATAGTTACAATGCATCATAGACTCCTCCTGAAAAAAATGAAAGATGAACAAGCATAATGGAGTCAGATTACTTCACATGCTCTCAGATGATGTCCCGATTTTCCCCTTTTAGTGGAGGGCACTCTTGCAGTGCTGCAGGGGATGGGGGTGGGTGTTGGAACACAAAACTAGTGATGCAACTCAGGGCTCACACATGCAGGACCTCTGCTCTATCATTTGATCAACCTCCCCACTGCTTTTCTTTAGTGATCAAATTAATAACCTAGTATGTAGGTTTTCTTGTTTCCCTTTTTTTTCTTTCAACCTGTCAATCATTCAGCTGAGTTTCTGATCTCAATTTACTATTCAGATTCTGTCCGACTCTCTTTGTGTAGATGGGAGCAAGATGTCATGGGGCAGTGACTCGATTCCTCAGCACTGGTTGCTTACATTCCAAGCAGTGAAAATGTGTTGTTGTGTAGTCATACTTAAACTCACCCCTTTATAGCTCCTTCCTTCATCATCTTAAAGAGCACACCCATTCTAAAGTTAACTATATTTAAAACTTTGTCATTGTAAAGATTGGGTTGGAATGGTAGGTTTTACATCTTTATCGCACCCTAATAATACACTGCAATTTGTTTTAGGAACATAATTGCAAGGTTTTTACATTTTTTTTCTATTTAGGGACTATTTACAATACTGTTAAGGTTTCAGGAATAAAGTGTGGCTACACCACACCCACCACCAACCTGCCCACAGCCCTTTATCACTATCGCTAGGGAAGAAACACGGGAACCTAGAGATTTATAACCTACATGGATTATTCTTTTGGCTAGGACTATTGAACTACCTCAGAATAGAAGCACCAGAAACTTTCTATGTTCTTTGGGTATCAACACATGTCCATGGTCACTTCATGCAATGCCAGTTTTTCACACTCAACAGTTCTTTCTAATTCGTCTACATCAGTTATTTCACCAAATTTTCCTAGGAGAAAATGAAATAAAATAAACCCTTGATTCATTTCTGATGTGTGGGATTGGAGAGATAATATTGTAGTTAAGATTGCCTTCCTCATGGTTGACCTACATTTGATCCCTGACACCACATGTGGTCTTGACTTGGAAGTGATCTCGAGCACAAAGTCAAGAGTAATATCTGAGTACAGCTAGGTGAGACATTCAAAAGTCAAAGAAACAAAAATAGTCCGTGTTTTATTATTGATTATATTACTTTCTTCTTGAAGAACAATTTTCCAAGTAGAATTTACTTTTGGCTTCATAATAGTCTGAGCTTTTACAATGAATTTGATCTCCTAATTGCTCTGGATTGGAAAATTTTACAAAGTTCTTTCCTTATGTGAAATGGTCTAGAACCAGACATGGTGGTGCACTTTAAGGGTAATCTGGATACAGCTACTGTGCACTCTTGATGGGCAGAAGGTAGGGATAAATGGCAAACTGAAAAAAGAGAAGTATTAGGAATATATTTCTGTATTTGTTTGGGGGACTGCCATAACACAGTACCACAAATTGGGTGGTGCAAACAGGAGAAATTTATTGCCCCACGGTTTTGGCAGCTAGAAGTCTGAAATAAAAATGTCAGCGGCATTTGAGGCTCCTTCCAAGGGCTGCAAGGGAGCTGTTCCAACTTCTCTCCCAGCTTCTGGGTGTCTACC
Source organism: Crocidura indochinensis (assembly GCA_004027635.1). Classification (NCBI taxonomy): domain Eukaryota; kingdom Metazoa; phylum Chordata; class Mammalia; order Eulipotyphla; family Soricidae; genus Crocidura; species Crocidura indochinensis. The sequence continues at coordinate 9,867 of PVKC010023886.1, forward strand.
GGGCTTATAAATGGAGTTCTCCAAGTTTTCTCATAACCTTTCCTTCATGCAATTTGAGTATGTGTCTAAATTTCCTCTTCCTTAAAAAAAATTTACATAAAGAACTTTGACTTAAAAAGTTATTGATAGTTAACTTCTAGGCATCTAATGTTCTAGCACCACTCCCACTACTGGTCCAACTTCTTCCAACTTCCTTCCACCAGTGTTTTCATATCCTTTATCTTAAAAGGATGCTGTCATCAGGGTTATTATTATTATTTTCCATATAATATTATTTATTATTATTAATGGCCTCATAATAAGTTTTTCACTGGCATGGACCTTTTTCCAAATAGGGTTGTGCTCATAGGTCTTGGGGATAGAATTTCAGTATCCATTTCTAACAATAGTTATCTAAAAAAAATTAGCAGAGTTAAGTTGTAACTCTTAGAGAAATTTATGTGACTATAATATTTCTTCAATCACTTTCCTTCTTAAGCAATAATCATTGATCATATTGATATATCTGATATATATATAAATATAATCAATGATTATGGATGAAAATCATGCTAGTTGATAATCCCTGTCATCTGTGGATTGTGGTGCTCTATTATTTCCTTGTAGACTTATAAAAATTAGTTTCCCTCTTTCTTGCTAGAGAAGTGAAAGACTGGTATAAAATATCTCTTTAAACTTTAGAAGCAAAGTACATGTGGAGATTCTGTTCTTTGGGAAATTTACTTTCGTTGCAGTCCTTTTAAATCTTTAAAAAGTTTATACACTGATTGATGTTAGTCACTATCCACAATAGTAAAAGGTTGACTCTGATTTTATAAAGTAAAAGATGATTGTTATCAATTTTAATTAAAAACAACACAAAATACCTTCCATTTCTTTTTAAAAAAAAAGTCTAAAGAAGCCTTTGGGTGACAGTGAGGCTCTGTGGAATGAATGGAAAAACACTGCCCCAGAAAATAAATATGTAACAAATGACATATTTTTGTATTACTTCAGGAAAACTATGGTGTTATTTTTTATCTTAATCTCTGGTCTAAATGTAAATTTGTGACCCACCCAAACTACCTCATTTTTATACCATAAATATCAGGGGTGATGACTTATAAAAAGGTCATATTGATGTGCAGCAAGTAAATGCACATGTTAATCTAACAAGAAAGGAACATTTTTTCTATGTAGCATAACATTCAAAACAGTTGAGAATTCAATATAAGTCAAAAGCTATGCTAGTTTTGAAGAAAAGCCATATGACAAGAGACTCTTTTACTCCTCTCTGCAATAAGAATGTAATTGTATTAGACTTTAATACTTAAGAGCGTGTGTGCTAGATCTGGTTCCAATCATAAAAGTTCTATTAAATTTCAAATACTGTTTGAACATGAACTTTTAAAAAACATATTTGTTCATAGCAAATCTCAGTTCCTAGGATATGGAAAACCGCAGGGAGAGATTCCAGCTGGAGTGGCTTTCTTGAGTCCAGTTGTCAGTGTTAAACTTCCCTCCCTTCCCTCCCAGGGCCTGACTGATGGCAAATTTTCAGTAGCACAAGTGGGATGGGGCTGTGAGCTCTTCTTTGAGTAAACCCCTATGATGTTCAGGCTCCAGACAGTTTGTTTTAGAGTCTACTTTGGAAGAGGGAGAAATCTGTGGAAAACAATTCAGGGAATAGGAAAAAACCCATCTCAGAGCAGTTGTGATAGAAATACCCATTGGTCTCGTAGCAAGTTGAGTTGGTGGCACTCAAACTTTTCAAATGAGAAAGGATAGCAAGAATACATTAATGGAAATATGACTCATTTTTCTTAGAAAAGAAATTTCTCTCACTGTAACTTTGCTACTGTGTGTTCCTGTGTTCCTTTTCTGATTGTTCTGTTCACTTATCCTTCCCATCTTTCAAATGGCTATCCATAGTGACTCTCCAGGATTCAATCACCGGACAATGATATTGAGCAATGCTAAAACAAAGTACATCAACCTCCTGTATTCTCAGAATCCCCAAGTCTTGTAGTGTTCATGGAACTACAGGCAAGATGTGAGTCTTGCAACTGGTTTATACATAAGGGAGAATACTCTTTACTTCTTGTAAAATAACTTGTTTATAGTCTAATAGTTCTAGCAATTTAAGGATTTATGCAGGAGAAACAACCATAATAAAGATGGAATTCTGCTGACATAATCGTAATAGCTTTCTCTGAATAGAGATGGGGTATGGGGAGTTGGGGTTCAGTGATCCTTGAGAAAGTTTTCAATATGTTGTTAGTGCCCTCTGGTGGATGGAAACAATTTTCTTGTATCTTCAATTCTTGGACCTTTATAAGTGAAGGATCAGCACCTTTTGCTACCATTTGTGCCTTTTGCTTCTTCGCCTGTATTGGTATAAATAGGTTTTTCTTTGCCATGGAATGCTGTGCAGTACAACAGATGTCACTACTGAATGGTTTATAAGAAAAAATTACCAAGGACTCATCTAAAAGAGCGTATCAGTTTTCTACCATTACTCTTTGAAGTCATCTCATTGTCGGTGTGGGTACAATTGAAGTGTTGCGTGCAAACACTTGGCTTGGTGTGTTTTTTAAATGGTTCAAAACTGCGCACTGCATGTTGGGCAGTCTGCTTCCAAGAAACAAAGGAGAAATAAGCATGTTTTCATTTAAAAGACATGTGGTTCTTATTGCCTTACAGAGATTGGTTTTTGTTTTCACTTCATTTTATTTTTAAAGTTAGTTTTCCACTGTGAAATAAAGTTTGTTCTGTATAGAAAATGGTGAAAAGATATAGGGGGAAAATCAACCATAATTCTACCAGAGCCAATTGCTTCCTTGGAATACAAGCTAATCTTTAAGTCTAAGAGAGTAAGTTCTAAAATCTTAAAGGTGAAAACATTGTTAGCCTTTTACACAGCTGATTTCTCTATCAAGTACAAATAAATCGCATTCACATACTTATATTTTTTCTCTCAAATTTGATAAAGTAATTACACTGTCCTAATAATAGCAGTTATTTATGTGGCACAGAATTTCAAAGCCTAGTTCTGAGTTACAGTTAGTATCTTGGGAATAGCAATTTAGCCCACACTCATTTCTTCCCTATATCCACCCACAATACTGCCTGGATTTGTTCTTATAATAGTAAAAACTGCCATTTACTAAGTCCTTATCTCACAAGAGAATGTCATGGTTAAGAATGTAACCTGATTGCATTTTAATTTTGGTGTTTTCTTCTAATAGCTATGTGATCTGGGATGACTAATTTAGTTTTGTTGTATTCCATTAAAGTTCTGCCCAAAAGGGTGTATAGAAGAAAAGTACATATCAGAAAAAAGCCAGATATCTGGGAAGTATTCTGTAAATGTCACCTGTATTTATTAATTACTCATAATGACATATTACACATTTTAACTTTGTTATATGTATTATGCCACTTGGCCTTCCTCACAATGTCAATTGGTAATTTATACCTATTAGGAGATGAACCAGAGCCTCATACTTGTCCAAGTCACAGGCACATTATCCTGTAGAGCCTAAATCTAGCCCATCTCTGACCATCTATAAAACTTGCATTTACACCATTAGGGGGAGAGAGGATTGGCTGTCAGTTTCCTTCATTTTTATTGAAGTATAAAACACATAAAGATGCACATATTAAAGTTTAAAGCTGTATGTTCCAAAAGTAAAGCATTTGAGAACTAACCCCAGTCACTTTACAAACTTCAAAAGCTCCCTTGTTTTACTGTTTCTCCAGCCCTGATATGAATTTTGATTCAACAGTAACTGTAAAAGCATGAACCTTGATTTCATAAATTTAAATTTTTCCCAATTTCAAATAAAATCAGCATGTATTCATTTCTTATCTAGCATCTTAATTTTTAAAATTTTCACAATATGCTTTATAAGACATTGAAATCTTATGTTAATCATCCTAGGCAATATATATGTTTTTTTGGTTTTTTGGTGGGGAGTTGCACCCGGCAGTGTTCAGGGGTTACTCCTGGCTCTGTGCTCAGAAATCTCTCTTGGCAGGCTCAGGGGACCATATGGGATGCTGGGATTTGAACCAACGTCCTTCTGCATGCAAGGCAAACTCCCTACCTCCATCTATCTCTCCAGTCCCAATATTTTATTGATATTGAATATTCTAATATATTCATCACATTTTATTTATTTTTAAATAATTTTATTGTGACCAAGGTACATAGTGACATTGACTCAGGGACATTCCCACCACCAGTGTTGTCCTCCCTCCACTCCTGTTCCCAGCATGCATCCCATATCCCCTCTTTCGCCCACCACCTCTGATTGCTAGTATAACTGGTCCCCTCTGTGTCTAGCTTGTTGTAGATTGGGTATCGATTCTGTTGTCATTGACTTTGAATTTGGTGTTTAAGTCTGATCTCTTTTTTTGTTTGTTTTTTGGGTCACACCCAGCAGTGCTCAGGGATTACTCCTGGCTCCATGCTCAGAAATTGCTCCTGGCAGGCATGGGGGACCATATGGGGCACCGGGATTCGAACCGATGACCTTTTGCATGAAAGGCAAACGCCTTACCTCCATGCTATCTCCTGGGCCCAGTCTGATCATTTTTTTATTTCTAGTCAATGTTCATATGCTTGTTTGGTCCTGGTACCATTACCCTCAATTTATGAAGCAGAACAAGATGATTCAATTTATGTGGTTCTGTTTGAAAAAAAGAAAAGAAAGAAAAAAATAATGGGAGGGGTTCTTTTAGAATTTATAATTATCAATTATATCAATTTAAAAGAAAGGAATAAAAGAAGAAAAACATAAAAATTTTCAAAAAACAAAAACAAACAAAAAACAAAACATAAATCAAATAAAAATTGAAAACAGCGACTACAAAAAAAAGCACCACAGTAATAAAGACAACAACCAAACAATAACCATGAGCACAAGAAAATAAAAGAAATTGTGCTTTTTTTTTTTTTTTTTTTGCACAGGCACTAAATTTTCTTTATTTTTAAGCTGAACAAAACTTTAATCCATCTATTACCAAATCCAGACTGACCAGTCAGGTTTGTCTCTCACAGAAGATAACCTTGCCCAAGGTCGTGAATTGGATTATTTAGGGAGTGGATATAAAGAAGTTCTAGCTCTTTGATATTCTTTAAAATAATTGCTGCTGTCTAGCATACCTTCTTACTGCTCCCTTGTGTCCTTCCCAAGAGGCTACCTGGTATGACCATGTAGCTTGGGACAGTGTTAATGAAAATAGGCTTGAGAAAGCCTAACGTGTGGTCCTTACAAAATGGCATCCTTCTTTGTTCAGAACCCAGGACCCCACATTCCCTCCTCTTCTTATGAACCTGAGCCATATCCTTGGCTTTCCTTGAGGTTCTTTGTCCCCATCCCTTCTATGGACACATACTGGGACCTTAGCACAAATATCTTAACTGCACCTATGTGTATCTGAATAAAGTAGGTGAGGAAATTAATGATGCAAGGACCTATTGAACTCATACAAAGAGAATAAACAGTGGCTTTGCCAGACCAGTTATCCTGGCTGATTGAGTGAAACATTCCGATACCAGGAGATGGAATCTTTCTGCTCCTGCTGCAAACTGGTCTCTACCCTTTTCAGCATCCCCCAGATGACCCCCAATCTATTCTTTTTGAATTACACACAGGACACTTTGTTTTTAAGAACCTTAGTTCCAAACTCCTCCTGTTTTGTAGGCCCACTTTTGTTAGAAAGTCCAGAGAGTGCTCTATATGCTGATTTCTGGGGAAGTCTGCTCCTACACTCTCTTTTTCTCCATGCTTGATGGTGGAGCTTCACTGGCACTTTATGGCAGTGTTGAGCTGCTGGCTCCCTCCTTCTTATTGGTTATTTGCCTTAACTGATTCTCCCCTACTTAATTTGGGCACATCCTCATAAAGGCTTTACTGATATTTGGCCAGGTAAGTGGTTAACAGCACTCCCAAAACTCAACCTATGGGTTGTTACCCACATTTTTTAACACTTATGTGCCTGAGTAGTGGGACATCTTTTTTTTTTGTTTTGTTTTTGGGTCACACCCGGCAGCGTTCAGGGGTTACTCCTGGCTCCATGCTCAGAAATTGCTCCTGGAAGGCACGGGGGACCATATGGGGCACCGGGATTCGAACCGATGACCTTTTGCATGAAAGGCAAACGCCTTACCTCCATGCTATCTCCCGGGCCCCGTAGTGGGACATCTTGTGGACTATAGCCAGAAACCCCAAACAAATAGAATGAGTCAAAAAGTGGGAAGAAAAGATGAACATATATTTCTTCAAAGAAGAAATACAGACAGCCAAAGACACATGAAAACATGCTCCACATCATTGGCATCAAAGAGAAGCAAATCAAAACAACAATGAGACATCATCTCATACCACAGAGACTGGAGCATCATAAAAAAAGCAAGAACAACCAGTTCTGGTAGAGATGTGGGGGAAAAGGGATTATCATTCACTGCTGAGTGATCCAGCTTTTATGAAAATAATATGGATATTCCTCAAAAAGCTAGAAATCAAGCTTCCATATGATCCTGCAATACTACTCTTAGGAATATACCCTAGAAACCCAAAAACACAATGCAGAAAAGACCTGTGCATTCCTATATTTATCACAGCACTATTCACAATAGCCAGAATCAGGAAACAGCCTAAGTGCCTGAGAATAAATGAGTGACTAAGGAAACTGTGGTACATATACATAATGGAATATTGTGCAGCTGTTAGGAAAAATTAAATCATGAAATTTACTTATACATGGATGGATATGGAGAATATTATGCTGAACTAAATGAATCAGAAGGAATGAGATAGACATAGAATGATAGCATTCATTTGTGGGATATACAAAAAGATAGTATTGTAATAATATCCAAAGACAAGAGGGACAAAGCCCAGGAGGACCAGTCTATGATAGGAGTATTGCTACAAATGGCAGGAAGTGCAGTTAGGACAGAGTAGAGACCACTATGATCCTGGTAGTTAGAAATGATCACTCTTGGGCCAGAGCAGTGGTGCAGAGCGGTAAGGACAGACTGCGGGTCTATCCCCCAGTGTCCCATATGGTGCCCCAGGCCAGGATTTCTGAGCGCCTGGAGTAACCCCTTAGAGTCACCAGATGTGCCCCCCCAAAACAAAACAAAACAAAACAAAACAAAAAACAAGAAATGATCACTCTTGACAAGAACTGGGTGCTGAAGAGAGATAAAGTGATATGCATGATACCCCTTCAGTAACAATA
>PVKC010023887.1:0-18285 GCA_004027635.1 Crocidura indochinensis
TTTCCTTCCTTCTTTCTTTCTTTCCTTCTTTCTTTCTTTCTTTCTTTCTTTCTTTCTTTCTTTCTTTCTTTCTTTCTTTCTTTCTTTCTTTCTTTCTTTCTTTCTTTCTTTCTTTCTTTCCTTCTTTCTTTCTTTCTTTCTTTCTCTCATTCTTCATTTATTCATTCATTAATCATAACTTTTACTGGAGACAAGGCTTGGGACCATACTTAGAAACATTCAATTTCAGGGACTAGTGCTGAATATAATATAAGGGTTGTTCACAGGAGTACTCAGTGGATAAAGCAGTGCTGAGTATACCACCAGGGTTTAGCCACAGGCAATACCAGTGTCTTAGCCCCTCTATTAACAAGCCAATCCCTTTCTCTTCTTTAAAGAAATTGATAGTTTCTAAGAATATGACAGAAATATCAATATTTTATTAAAAGTTACCTGGATTGTTTGCATACTAGAAACTTTTTTTTCTCATACTAAAAACTTGAGAGAGTTAAATACATAGAACAAAGAAACCATTTCTCAAATATGTAGGTGATGTGATAAGAACATCATTTTTGAGAAATATGAACTACTGGAAAAGATGACAGTGTCAGTTTCACTTCATGTACAGAATTTTAATATTTAATAAAGAGACATATTGCACAGACTTTTAGGGAAAATATTCTTTGTTTTTATGATTTGGTACATTCAATTTGATTTTTCTCTCTTCTCCTCCCTCAAAATGGGAAATAACTACACTAACAACTATCATGACAATCTTAGTGAGTGAGAGAAGTAGAATGCCTGTCTTGAATACTTGCAGGGGTTGGGTTAGAGGGAGGGGGACATTGGTGGTGGGAATGTTACGTTGAAGGCGGTGCTCTGTTTATGACTGGAACCCAACTACAATCATGCTTGTAATGATGGTGCTTAAATATTTTATAAAAAAAACAAAAAAGATATGAGTGACTCTAGCTACTGTGCAAATTTAAGGCAACATATATGGAATTGGTGTAATTATTAACATTATTATTATGGCAACATCATGACTAATATAATGTTGACATGAAAACCGTGAAGAGGATTAATTTTTTTCTAAAGAGAAATATTTAGAAACAGGTATATGTCAATTCCAATGTTAGGCTTTTGAGTTGCTATTTGCTCTAACTCTGTTAAATTAGAATACAGAATAACACAAAAACTTTGATATATCATTATAACCTAGGCTTTATGGTGCACCAATATCCAGAAAATAAAGAAGTATATAATCTATGACTTTTAATATCTCAGTCTACTTGAAAATTTTGACATTGTAAATATGTTAGTGAGAGCTGAGACAGGTCACAGACTATCTGAAGTAGTTTTCAGTGAAATAACCCACAGAAAACTCTGAATGATACAGAGATGTAAAAATACATATGTTTGTGTAACTCCACCCTGGATTTATGGGAGGAGTCTTGGGCGAATATGACCTGTAACTTTACCTGCAGACCCCGCCCAGTTCCTGGGAGGGATCTGGGGAAGGTGATATAAGGCCTTGGTCTAGAAGGATTGAGGTCTTTGGCCCTTTGGCCCTTTGGCCTTATGCCAGCTTGGAGTTCGGAGGAAAGATGGCTAAAGGAGTTAAGATGGAGGACTAGCTAAGGATAGCATGTGTAATTGTTAGCAGCCACATCTGATGGCTAGGGCTGAATAAAGATGTTAGCTCTCATGAACCTCCAGACCCATCGGTTAATGGGGGTTGAAGCCACGTGGCCTGGGATGGCAAACCAAGGCCTTCATCTCCATCCAAGACCATGGTAAGGCCTGTTTTACAACATATTGGGAACTGTTGACACAAGAGAGGCAGTGGTTTGGAACTATTTAGTGTTTATGGGTGCGATAAAAGTTTTGCTTGAAAAATTCCTCTTGTCTCAGTGTTCTTCAGTTTCAATCTTAAGTTCTCTATGTCCATCACTCTTTATTAAATTAATCAAAATACTATCTATTCCATGAGGGTTTTCTGATGTCAATAGTAAATAAATACTAGTTTTCTCTATTTCATATCCAATTAACTTTATCTAGAGAGGAGTTCATTTTGCTCACCCATATGAGCAAATTTACATGTAGTCAACAAGTCTTCCATTATCAATTTAACCTTCCATACTTAAAAAAAATTTGATTCCTGGTATCCCATATGGTCTCCTATGCCTGCTGGGAGTAACTCCTGAGCATCACTGGGTTTGACCCAATAAATGTTTTACTAGTTTAAAAGCATTTCCTTCATTTTTTTTTGAGGTTCCAACATTCTAGCTCTCTTGATTTCATTGTATACTAGAACAAAGAAAGTTTTCATGGTCTGAAAAAAAGCAGAAAACAAGCATTTTAGGAATGAAGAAAAATTCAAAGTCCAGGGAACTGTGGTATTTTTCTTTTAACCATTCCTGAACTGTAAATACAACTGGCCACAGAGACATTTTGTGATAATTTTTTGCTGTTACTTGTGCAGGACAGTGAAAACAAGTATATTATTAAGTGATAATTTAAATAAACATTAAGGAATAATTCTATAGCCATTCTATAGATTTTATAACTATAATTTTATAGAATTATACATTTTATAATTCTATAGAACTTTTTCTTAGAACATGGATGAAAATTCCTCATATTGTGTCATACCTAATCTTGAGCTTCTGTGTGCTGTGTTTATTTTTCACTTTCATCAGAAATGCTGAAGTATAAAGTGAAAGGCAACCCTTGGTTTGTTTCTTCTTATTAGTAATCTTTTTCTGTGCATTCCCCTAGAAGCCTTTGGAATATAATTCTCAATAGTTAATTCATGTACAAATCCTGCTCTCAGTACTGAGGTTCAGGAAACTTAATATAAGACATTCAGTACCAGAACAAGTCTTAGAAAGAAGACTGGAACACTAAACAGAATAGATACCCGACCTACAACAAGCTTTTAAGTGGAGACCAGTTACACTAGTATTCTGGGGGGGCGGGGGGAGTGGGGGAGAGTAAAGGAGGGAGATATGGGAGACATGCTGGGAACAGGGCTGGAAGGAGGACAACATTGGTGGTGGGAATGCCCTTCATTCATTGTCACTATGTACCGTAAATAATTCTGTGTAATGAATTTCAGTCACAATAAAAATAAAAAAAGAAAGAAAGAAAGAAAGAAGAGTCTGATATAGGATTGTGGAGTAGGTTTACTGATAGGCAAAAAATGTTACCCACAATGATTTCACTTTTCCTTTCTGTGAAAGCCTCTTTGAAAGCATTCTATAAAAATTACTTATATTTATATCTGTAATATATCATAATATATGATATTTTAAATATTCAATATATCTGAACTTTTGACTTTATAAAATCAGAACTGAAAAAAATAAATCTTAATCTAAATTTATACATTGGCAGATGTAAAAAGTAAAAAACTCACTATACTTTGAGTTCGTTTGCAGTAGGGATAAGGGCTCCCTAACAGCATTCAGGAGAACCAAAGAACCTAGCAGAGATTCTCAACTAACTGGAAAGCAGAGCAAAACAAGATTTAGGATGCAGTGTAGTTCATGTCAAGCATTTTCAAGAATTATATGAGCCATCCCAGTAATTCTAGGCCTGGAGATTCCAGAACTACAACATGGTGATGTTCAGAGGAACAAGTGAGTACAGGGATCAATCAGGTAATTAGCATAAAAGGTGAGCACAATAACACCTGTGCTATCTCCTTTGCACTCAAAATTTTAGATCCCAAATTAGAGTTTTTTGTAAATCTGGCAGTTCTTTGAGACAAATATACCCAAAGCATTTAATAGGTCATAGCTCTTCTATCACAGAACATATGTAAAGTTGAAAATGAGCTTTTGTGATTATGAATTTGAATTAGTTGACATTTGAATTTTCTATAAAGAACCAATATTTTGTCAGTAAAATATTTGTAGTACAATTCAGAGACTTTTGCTTTTTGGAAATTTTATTTTGTAGCATTTTCTTTTAAATGGTTGACAAAAAAATCTCTGTAATAGAAATAATCATTCCATTTAATAAGTGCATAAATGTATGCATGCAAATAACTGCCTTTTTATAGTTAAAAGTTACAAGTTTAAATCTGAAAATACCGAAAAAAGAATTAAATTTACTGTTGGGTTCAATTGTTATTGTAAATGACTAATTTTGATGGTTTATTATTTTAAAAAGATACTTTTAATCTAGTTCATCATGTATGATCTGAAAATGTCCAACACTATTTACTCTATATTTTGGCTACACCTGGCACTTTGTTGGATTTACTCACGTCTCTGCACTAATGGGGTCACTCTAAAGGGCTCAGGGGATCATAAGGGATGCTGGAGAGGAAGATGTGACAGCTGCAAAAGAAGAGCCTTACATGCTCTATTATACTCTGCCACCAATATGCACTATTTTCTAAATACATGAAGGAACTTTACATTTATTCTGTATCAGCACATTATTTCTTTTCAACAAAAATTATTACAAACTTTCAGTTTTTCTCCTATACTTTACTGCCTAAACTATAGTATGAATAATGTGTTTTAATTTTAGATGCCAAACTGTATCTATATTTATTTTTGCACATGAAAAATAATGTAATTACATTCAAATAAAATAATAGATATTTGGAGTTAATTGCCAGTTATAATTCACACAGGTATCTCTTGGTTCATGTTGCTGTATTACATATTCAAATAAGCATGTTGGATTGTTACAATACAAGGAAAAGTTCTAATTAAATCAATCTGTTGATGCTGCCTGAATTGATGATGTGTTTGTGTATCATACTGAAAATTGCACATACATATTAAATGAGCACCATCACAACAAAATGATGTGTTCTTAGGAAAAAGATTTGTTTCCAACATGAAATGATAACATCCAAGAAAATAAGGCTGTGTTTAACAACAATGAAAATGCAGTTTCTGTTTTTAGATTTAATTTCTAATTTAATCATACTAAAATTATATTCTATACAAATTATGCAATAATTGCATTAACAGTAGCTTATGAATTCAGGAGCTATTGAGCAGTGTAGAAGTCTTGAGTCCTTGAGAAGGAAATAGTTACACAAGTAGATTTCTATAAATCTCACTTAAATTTTTCTTTTCTGTCTGAACAGTCTACTCTCATAAATGACAGTACATAAGAAAATAAAAGAAAAAAATGAGTGACTTCTTACTGAGCATAGTTGGCACTCATCAATATGAGAAGATTTAGTTCTTCCTGTATGACTGTGACAGAAATGAATTTATTGCTTTGATTAAACGTCTTGGATCTGTTGATTCTTCTTTCAGTAGCTGTTCCCTTTTGTGAGTAATAAATGTATAGAACCTGTAAGGGACAGAAATTTGAAGTTCAGGTGACAGGATAATTAGGATCTCCTTGATGCCATTTGGGGCTAACAGAAATAGGAGCAAAGTACAAGAGAAATGAGAAACAGATGAACTAATTGTTTGTAGACCAGCAAATATGAATTCCTATTGCATCCTAGAATTTAGATTCATCAACAGAGCTGTAAGTCACCTTGCTAAGCTTCCTTTAGAAAATTTTCTTCAGAAATAGTGACTAAGAATAATCATGATGATGCATTGGAACCAATAAAATGGAAGAAGCAATTGGATTCCAGTTATACAATTAAGAAACTAGAGTGGATATTGGTGAAAATTTACTCTACCCTCATTTCTGTGTACCCACTCTGAATTCTAAGTGTATTGCTTTTAGTGGCTCACCTTTCTGGTTTTCTTTGAAGTGCTGTCTATCAATACTAGAGCTGTTTTATCTTAACTACATAAAATCAAAGTCCCTTCAAGCTCTTTTTATGTAACAGCAGCCCTTTGTCATTGAGGGTGAAGGGAATGAAATAATAATTTCCAGGACTGGAAGTGGGAAAAACTCTGATATGCAAATCTGTATTACAGAACAACCTATGGGATCAAATTCCATATCCTCTATTCTATTACTGAATCACCAGAGAGCAGGTCCCTAATAACTGATTGTGTATGGTTCTTCATTTCAGCCACATATTGAACAATCTATCCACATGCAAAACATGTATTTTTATTTTCCATGACTTTTTAATTAATACTGTCAGTGAAATGTGCACATCATGCATATTATGTGCTTTAAAAATTCAATTTTATCTTAGAAGGCTTCAAGGCAGATTCTCTTCTTATTCTTTCTAATTCTATAAAATTTATCACAAATCCTGGAGAGATATTACACCAGGTAGGGCATATATTTGCCTTACATATAGTCAACCCAGATTAGATGCTTGATATTGCAAATGGTTTCCCGATCTTGTCAGGAATAATTTCTGAGGGCAGAGCCAAGAGTAATCCCTAAGTACCATTGGATGTGGATCATTAAAAATAAACAAAATTTATCATAACCATTTATTTTTTAATTGAAAGTGTACAAGTATGTGATTATAATGGTGTTTAATTAAAAGATGCTCAACTGAACCTGGAAAATTATATGGATAATACAATTACATGGCTTATCCATGTAATCTTATTTTTTCTTTACAGCAAGAATTGAGGAACTTTCAGAGATATGATTATATCCTATCCAAAATTGAGTAGAATCATTTGTAACAATTGCCAGAAAATTTTATCAAAATTTTTGAATCATTTTCTGAGTTTTTAGGGTGACTATAAAAATGGCATTGATTTATTTTACAACACAATCTTTAATTCATGTAAAACTGGATGCCTATGCATAAAAATATTAATCTATTGGATCACCCTAGTCTACTCTGTAAAACAGAGAATATATTATTTATATTATAAATGCTAAAATTTTCCTCTATCATTAGATAAAATATACTTAGCATATTTTACTGTGATTTCTTGATTTCTTTTGTGTGTGTGTGTGTGTGTGTGTGTGTGTGTGTGTGGTTTTTGGGTCACATCCGGCAGTGCTCAGGGGTTACTCCTGGCTCCATGCTCAGAAATTGCTCCTGGCAGGCACAGGGGACCATATGGGGCACTGGGATTCAAACCGATGACCTTTTGCATGAAAGGCAAACGCCTTACCTCCATGCTATCTCCCGGGCCCCAAGTGATTTCTTTATTATGTGTTTAATTCCCTACACTGAAGAAGTTATTTATATCTTAATGAGTTATAACTAAAAACACACAACAAAAACATTCATAAATATTAGTGTTGAGCTAGAGGAAATACCAGTTATAACAATATCATGTTTATTTAAAATTTCGTTGTCTTCTATATTATATTTGGTTTATGAGTTAGCTTGGGTTAAAAATATTGATATTTATGGCTGTACTGAAAGTGAATACTGGCATGGGTGGAAAATCTTGCCCAATTTGTCGTGGCAGGGTTGTGCCCAAGACAACAAATGTCAACTCTCCTGTAAGTATATTAACTTGAACTATAATACAAGCTTTTAATCATTAAATTTAATGTATGGAAGAACAAAAGACTTGGAACATTACATATTTTTATTATTGATTTTTTTTAGTGCTCCTGAGACCTCACCACCCTTATCTGAATACATTTAAGTATCAGTGTTTCTTTTCTCTTTTATACTATGATATAGCTGCATTATCCTTGCTCTGAATTGGAACAACTCTTTCTTGAAAAGGCTCAGAGACATTGCAGCTCATAGCTGAGTCACTAGAGAGAGCCCACTGAAAAATGGTAGCTATTTGTTTAAACTTCATTTCCTTTCCTAGAGGAATACACCTAGAGTGGCTTGTAGAAATTAAAGATTAAGTGAAAATTCCTTTTCCAACTTGGAAAAATTCCAAAGACCTTCAGAGTTTCCTAGAAATTTGTGTAATGCCTTTACTGTCTACGTCATGAGCCTACATATTTTTTTCTAATATTATTGACTCCAATTATTTTCCAAAGGAATGGATTCCAAGAGCAGTAATCCCTTAGTATATTTCCTTATTCCAATCTTCATCTTAGAAATTGACTCAGGATTTCAAAGCCTGGGCAGGTTTTATCTAGGAAATGTATAAAAAATAGATTCTGTGATAAGAATTAGGAGGTGAGGCACTTATAGGCAACCTAAATGTGAGAATCCTATCACCCATGTTTCGAAGAGGTAAGACACATGATAGCATGTCAGTTTATTAGTTTTATTTTCTAGGAATTGAGATGTAATATTTGTGAAAGAAATGTCCTAAGTAGTATAATGTAAAAATTATTTGGGAAATGCTGAGAAACAGTGACTAAAAGGTCATGGTCATAAAATACAAAAGATGCTCTGAAGAAAGGTAATATAACTCTAGGGAAATTAAAAACTAAGTATAAAAACCAGACTATCTCCATAATGACATCTAAAAAGATTCATATATTCCACAGCTGGAGACCTAATATAGATGAGACAGTTTCAGAAATTACTCTTATGAATAAGAGTTTCAAAAAGTGTTGGGCTTTCAGATATGATTTGTTTAACTAAAGTCACAATTCTCTGTCTGATTCTCTTTCCTTTATCCATCTTCATCATTCATTGTTGAAGATTAAGTAGAAGAATTTGACATGCTAAATAAAACTCTACTCATGTTTGCAAGAATAATAACATGCCCAAATGGATAAAAAACACAGCCAACAAGTTCTGAAATTATTAAGGAAGGAATAATAACCCTAAAAGCCTTAAAAATTCTATATATTTTCCATAAACTATCTAGAAAATATTTTATAGTATTGATTTAGTTTGGTAAAAGTGGAAATTGTATTTAGAAAGCTTGATGTTTAGAGCATTATACTCTACAAAATTGAGAAAGCACTGAGTACTAACTGAGTAAATAGTAAGTGCTTTAAATTCTGTATAAGGGAATATATTGAACATTACAAGGATTGAGGGAAGTAAGATTTGTAAAGTTGTATTCCATATATTTTTGCAAATATTACAGGCTGATTTTATTTTTAATTCATAGGAAGATCTAAAATATGCATATGACAATGGAGTAAAACATGAACAGGGAATCAGTCCACAATAGAACAAAGAGGTGACAAGATTTTTTTACCTTGAGTTATTAATATAGTCTTGGGAGGTTAAGACCATTAGGATACCTTACAGAGGATCACTGTGGTGTGTTTATTTTTTTTACATCATGCTAACCCAAGCAAATGAGAAGGCAATGAAAAGGACACTGAATGACTTGATAAAAATCATGCATTTCAAAGAATGGAAAATAAATTCCACAAATATTCAGAAATATGCTATATCAGGGATTTACTTAGGAATCCAATGAGGCATGCTAGCATATAACCTCCAAGCTAAAAGATAAACCATTTCATCTGATGGTTATCATGGAGAAGAAATAACCTTTGGGTTTGGAATGCAATATATTTTATTCTGGGATAATGACCTAATATATTAAGTTACAAAAAAGGCTTTTATAGTCACCCTGAAAACTCAGGTAATGACTTAAAAACTTTGATAAAATTATGTTGTAACTGCTACAAATGATTTTACTCAATATGGAATAATAGTCTATATAACCATAGCTCTGAAGGCCCTTAGAGTCTTGATACTGAGGAAAAATAATATGAAATTCAGGTTCTATGGTTAAGCCATTCATCCTGTGTTGACTACCAATTTTCTATTATACAGCATGTCAAGCTCTTTGCATTAGAAAACATTATGGTAGGAAAAGATGTTTGGGAAGTTCTGGGAATCATAAGTAGGCTATTTAGTACTCAATATGCTAGGATTCTGTAGTCATTCAATGTAATTTGCAATGATGTTTTAAATATAATGTTCCCAAACTTCCAGGATAAAATTGGTCACTTGATCTAGTTTGTAATTACTAATATTGAATAAATTGAATTGAGAGTTCACAAAACAAGAGACCTTTTCACCAAAATGATGGGTATCATATCTGTAGTCACTGGGAAAATATAAATATCATTTTTTATCCTAGAAGGCCATTGACATAGGATTTTCATCTCTTGTCTCTTCTGTTTCTAGGTACTAATGATGATGATTAATAGGAAGATATCATAACCAAAGTGTCTGGCTATGTTTTAATCTCTGAGAGATAATTTTTTAGGTTAACCCACTAGACAAATAAAGTTGTCAAGAAGAATATGGAGAATGGAGAGAATAGAGTGATGACTGTTAGATAAGCTGCAAAGATAGGAGTCCCCAGTTCCATAATTATTCCTCTTGCAAATTTACTATAAAAGAAGATGTGACTGAAATCTTGAAGATTTGTGGAATACAAGTGGGAACAGAGTAATTTTTGAGTCAGTCTCAAAATGTGAAAAAGAATAATCCCTTTTTAGGATATAAGAAACTTATGAGACCCTAAAAGGATCCTACAAGTCCTGTGAGCATACCTTTCGACATCCCAGTCCCTTGCTCTAACTACTTGAAGCAATATGTAAGCAACAGTATTTGGAAAGAACAGGTCTGAGAACTACCAAATTCCAAATTTCATGATGAATTTTAATTTCTTCATTTACAACTCTTTAGACTTAGAATAATTCCCACCTCAGTAACCATGTTTTTCATTTTAAGTTCAAAATATGCACTGTTTTTATTTAACCAGGATGTTATGAATTTCCATATGACTTTCAAAGAGATGCCTTCTCTATCTTTTTAATTAATTCTTCATTTAAGCATGAAGGTTACAAAATCATTCTTACTTGAGTTCAGTCATAGAATGTACACCACCCTTCAGCATCCTCCACCAATGTCCTTGGTTCCTTTCCCATCGACCCCTAGCTTGCCTCTGGGTAAGGACTTTTGCTTCTCTCTTCTATTTCTCTCTCTGTGTCTCACTATCTTTTTTCTCTTTTTCCTTTTTGACACTGTATTTTGCACTATTGTTGATTAAAGGGTAGCATGCATGACACTTTATTCCTTTTTAGCACCCAGTTGTTGTGCAGAATGGTAAGTTCCAACTATCATTGTTATAATGGACCTTTCCTACTCTTTATGCACTACACTCACTGCTCTCTGTGGCAAGCTTCCTACCATTGTGAACTGGTCTCCTGATCCTCACCACTATTGTCTCTGAATATTATTACTATACTGCCTTTTATTTTTAATATTCTAAAAATGAGTGAGATTATTCTACGTTGATCCCTCTCCCTCTGACTTAATTTTAAAACATTGCTCTGGTTCAAATAGTCTATTTGTTTCAACTTCATGTAATTGGGATTTTAAACTGTGGAGAACACCTAAAAATACTTTCATAATTGTTTCTTCCTCCAGACAGTCCTCAAATTAAATTTAGAAAAACAATTTTTCTCTATAAAGCAGTGCTATTTTATTTAGCAAGTGACTTCCATTGCTTAATTGAAGGAAAGGAATCTGAGTGACTTCAGAAAATAAAAAAAAGCTGCCATTGATGCTTCTTTGCATTCCCCTAACTCCTTCTTCAGAACTGAAATATTCTCTGGTGAGTGCCATTGCTTTGAGAGACTAAGATTTTATAACCAAGTTTTATTCAACATCATGCCATAAATTGAATGAAAGCATCTTCCCAGCACCATAACTTCAAATTATTTGGGTATAATTGTTAACATTGGGACAAAAGTTTACTATCTCTCTACTGCAAATGAGAACAAATTTGCCACCGTTACAATGCAAGAATTTTCCATAAAATCAGGTGATTATTATTTTTTGACAACAAAATCACCACCCAGAATCTCTGCTGAAAACTTCTTCTATTATTTCTTCCACAGTTATTGGTTTACAAGATCTTCAAAAATATCTTACAAAGTTTACTTCTCCATTGTCTGTGCCCCTTTACAGATCATTCCCTGCTTTAATTCACTGTTCTAATGATCCTCTTACTTACTAAAATTAGCTTCAAATATCAGAAATTCTAGCTTAACATTTCCCTAGCTTCATTATTCTATCTGCAACACTGGTTTGGCTTTTTCAGGTGAGTAAATTTGACCTCTTCAATTAATTCCAAAGTGTTAGTCCCTGTTTCTGAGAGACAAGAAAACCATGGTTTGTATCATTTGCCTGGTGCAATAATGTCAGCCTTCAGTACCCAATGTGTTTGATGGATTCTAAATTGAGACACATATGAGTGGAGAAGATGTGAGCCTTGTAAATGAACCTGTCATGTGAGAGGCACCTCCTTCAAAGGCTGTGTGAGCTTAGGAAACCTAGAATCTGAAGAGACATTTTTGAACTTTGTGTGATGGATCTATAAATAGATAAGGCCAATTCAGCCTATCAGGTAAACTGAAGTCAGTGATAAAGACACCTAATGTAGCCTACAGTCCTTAACCAAAGGAGTTATTCCCAAGGTTTTCTAAGTAAAATTTTAAATAATTTTAAAGGATTCATTTTTCTCTAATCTATTTCTAATATTCTAATACTATAATACTCAGCTGGCCCACCAGTCATTATTGCCTATTCCTCTTCAGTATTTAGAGAAGTCTATCAGTCTTCATTTTTTCCTGATGTCTTTAGGACTATACTTATTTGTAACTAAGAGGTAATTTAAACATTAGTTTCAAAGAGAATTTTTGGTGGATTCAAAGCTCCTATTTTCAGATTATTATCTTCAGAGGAAATCCTGGGTACTGAAGACAAAGACATCATGACAAATGAAGATTGGCAGCAGAAAAGCATGAGAAAGCATTTTCTTTTTTATTTTCTGACTTGAAATTTTCTAATTAGGATGCATAGGAGAATTCCTGGTCTATAAATTGTTGCCTGTATGGGGGTACAATCAAGGCCTGTAACCATGCCTCAACTGTGTTGAAGGCAAACATAACCAGCAAGTTGGGCCCTTCCCATCCCCTATTCCTCCTTTCACCCAGTGCTCTTTTAATGATTTCCGTGTTCTACTTGTATTCCTTTCTTCAAAACAACTCCAAGGACATAATCATATGATACCATAGTGTTATTGAAACCATCTGGATACTACTTGCTTTACCCCAGTAAATGTCACTCTATAAAATATAAAAGTTGGGCAAAGAAGTTTGAAAAATCTCATCTTGAGGATTTTCAAGACAAAGCCTTGGGTACAACTTTCAAATTTTGAATAATTCTGTTCTTAATTTTCACCTAGCACTCGGTGTTTTATAAGTTTGTTAGAGATTATCGCTTATGAAACTCCTGGGGATGCAACTCAGCACTAAAGTAATAATGAATAGGCTAAAGATGGGGACAGAGTCAGAATTTCTGGGAAAATACAGTTTTCACTTCATTCTATCACCTTCCAACTCTGCTTTATGAGGGTCATCCTGGTAATAATATTAGTACATAGTTCTGATTTGTTTCAGCTACATAAGCTACCGCACAAACAGTGCTCTATTTATTCAGGATCTGACACAGTCCTATTCTATAGTGCCCTTCAAGTACAGTAAAAAGGAATAGAGTTACTTGAAACTGTCATGGAACTCCTCTTTTCCACAAATCTCATCTTCGCTTGATTTTAATAAAATTCCCAGTGCCACTTTGCTACTGAGAAACTCCTAGCCCATTTATCTTTTCTTACTTCTCTTTCTTTTGTAAAAATAACCATTCAGGTTTTTAAGTTGTTATCCATAAAACCAGCCTCGACCCATACTCAATACATGACCAATATGACAACTCCCCAAATCAAACTTTCACTCTCAAAACAGCAACATAAATACTCTGTAAATATATTCGTAAGCACTGCAGTTATCAGTAGTTTTTCCATTGTAAGTAGCTCATATAGCTAATGCTTAGAAGAGAGGATCTTAATTAAAAAAATAACATGGCACAGCTCAAATTAGAATGCTTAATCTTATTATTAAGGGAGCAATTACTTTTCAAGAAATGCACATGATAACTCAGAGTTGCCTAAAGATATGTCTATGACTTATTCATGTTCATGTGCTATCTACTATTTATTTCAATGTGTTGAATAAATTGGGTACTAAAATAAATGGTTCTCAAGTGAGCAGGGTTGATCACCCACATTTATTGTGATTAACATAACTCAAAATTACTGAATGGAAGGAACTTTATGAAACATGCTCAATTTGGAATCTTATCTTCTAGATTAAAATCAAATACTTCTGTGTCAGAAAGGCATAGACTCGCATTTCATTAATCAGTTCTTGTGTAACTTTATTTTTGTGGTCAAGATATACAAAATTGTTTCTTGTTTACTGTCCCATGACTGCTGCCAGCCATTTTTCAGACTCCATAAGACCACATTGTAGGCTGAAGCTGTGCTCCACAGTTTATTCAACCAACCAGACTATTTCAAAAAAACTTAAAGTGGGTATGTATAGTTCCTTAGTATATTTCTTTAGATATATTTCCTTAATGGGTATAAGTCTTACTGTTTATTTCCTTATGTAGAGGTTGTTTTCCTGTTCCTTTTTTTTTTTTGGATCTGTTTATTAGGAGATTCCAATAGATAAGTGTCTCTTGGGTTCTGAGTTAATGTTAGAACCAGGTTATAGGGATTGTTTAACATGATATTTTTACCCCATATGAATCAGTAGTATTATATACCATTTGAGAAACCCTTGTGTATGAAAAAGTTCTTATCTAATATGGATAAAAACCCATAAATTTTATATTGCAGTGGGGTCTTTCACCATGAACATTTGTCTTAGTGACTTGGCTAAGGCTTCAGATAATCGGACAATGGCCACCCACCCTGAATCTTGGATTCATCTATGAAACCGACATGGTTTTCTGCTCCAGCACCAGGAATCAGGGAAATCCCTAATGTTGCCCTGGCACGATCTTGCTCCAGAGTGGGTTCATATGACACCTTCATGGCTTGGAATCAGCAACAACTTGCTTCCAGGGCAATTTTCCCTGCATTGATATTTAACAGTGAAATAAAACCAGAAGATGATTAGTGACACACTAAGTTCAAAATAACATCAGTGCAAAAACCAAGATCTCTAGTTACAGAAGCCTGACTGCAACAATTGTGATTTAGAAGAAATTTTCCTGGATCCATGAAGAAAGACTTGGGCTATGCAACTTAGTATGCCGATAACTTGCATTCAATTGTATGGCAGAATGCTTCATGTGTCGAGTTATTAGACCAAACATTTTTTTCTTTTTATTTTCCCCAGCCTTATCTGCATCTTTGCAAAACCAAACAAAAAACCCTGCCAACCTCCCTTTTATTCTTTTTTTTTTAATTATAGTACTTTATTTTCTTTTAATTTAAGCATCATGATTACAAACATGCTTGTAGTTGGGCCTCAGTGCAAATTCTCAACACAAGTGTCCCCTACACCATCTTCCCCACCCTCTGCCTATATTTGAGACAGGCATTCTACTTTCACTCATCAACATTGTCATGGTAGTTCTTAGTGTAGTCGTTTCTACATTCATGTCTCTGGGGTGAGCTTCATATACTAAGCCAGTCCATCAGCCCTCATCTCTATCTCTCTGGACATTATTACAATAATGTCTTTTTCCCCCCATTTCTGCTAGGTCTTTGAGAAAAATAAAAAAAATATTTTAATACTTAAAATTATATCATTATACTTTTTGAAATAATACAATGCAGTGATATTATTGAACTTGAAGAGAATGAACATGAAAAGGCTCAGCAAATATTTCATTGAAAGACTAAATAGCAAACATTTTCAGGGCGAATTTGAGGCACAGCTGGCAGCACTCTGGGGTTAATCCTGGCTCTGTACTCAGAAATTGCTACTGGAATGCTCAAGGGTCCATATGGAATGCCAGGAGTCAAATCTGGATCTATCCCATGTCAGCCACATGCAAGGCAAACACCAATGTGCTACTACTCCAGCCCAAGAAATCAAGCATTTTATGCTTTTTAGACAGCATATGGTTTCTGTCAAATTTAACTATAGAAAATAAGTGTATGATCATGATTGTGCTCTCATCTAACTTTATTTATTAAAAGTAGGCAATCTTCTAAAGGATCTAAAATATAAAATTAGTGAAATTTGCAACTGAATTCTACCCCCTTTAAATATGTTTTAAAGCATTCTTTCATACATGACTCATAAAACATCATTGCATTCTTTTAGTGAGTTACATATACATGTTTAATAAATGTTTAATATACATGCTTAATAAACCATGAAATACACATGTACTTGTCATCACACAAAAAGAAGAGATGCTAGACTATATTTTGTCCCCAGGCTACAGTTTGCAAATAGGATTTAGGACCATAGTAGAATAAGTGAATCTGAGTGGATTCACTATTAATTCCATCAAAACTTGACAGGTGTAACTCTAAAGAAGTCATTCTTTCTTCTCACGAATTGACCTACTTCTATCAGGGAATAAAAACTTGAACAGAGGTAATATGGTTTAGTTTACAAGACCATCCTAGGACACAAAGTCAAAGTAAATGGATTCAATAACTTACTAACAGCAGTTTGTCAATCAAGTGTTCTCAGGTTGCATTTTTTCCTTAAGAAAATGGTTGATTATGAAATAAGTTATTGTGGTGAGGTTCTATTTATGAAAGTTGAACTTGTTTATTATTTATTCTCATATAAACATAAAAATGAAAAAGTATCAGAGAAAGAGACACTAACTTTTGTTTGTTAGATCAACATTTGTGATCATGTAGTGTCTTCTCTTATTAGATTATATAATGAATACTTTCATATCAGATTTAATTGTGATATAGAAAGAGTCATTAGCAGAAACTTATGTGATTTTTAATGAAAGATCTACATAGTCAATTTTTAGCATTAGTCCCACTAAAAGAGTCCCAAGAAATATTCCCTTACCTTTTCTTTAGCCTTTTAATCTCAGGGGAATAAAAGAAGATTAGTAATAACTCTGGGGGTCCTCACTTCTAATCATGTCCCATATCATATTTTAAAAATACATAAAATCATTAAAACAAATGGTTACTTACCAAGAGCATTGAAATGTCCATAAGGTCATGTGGAAAGAGGTTCTGGGAATCATTATATAATCTACAAGAAGTCAGAAATGTACTAAATGTTAAATAGGCTGATTCTCAAATTCTATTTATATAAACACTTATGACTTTGTTGAGCCTAGTTAAAATATCTTTAGATTTTTATAGGTTGTCTAATATTCATTGCTCTATTAGCTATTGTAGGACCTGATGATAGTATGCAGGTTGGTTAATATTCATTATATTTTTGAGTTTTGTTCCACAAAATGCCAAACAAAACAAAATTGCATTAATCATACTATGATAATTTCCAGACATTATACCAAATGTGAATGGAGAGTTATGATACCTTTTCACTTCAATTACAATTGATAGTGGTTATCATTGTGTAATTATTATTCTCATAATTCTTGGGATTTTTTTCACAGCACAGTTAATTCATCCGAAGGTGATACAATTTGAAATAAAGTTTGTCAATGACATTTTGTTCTTAACTCATTTTAGAGGTAATCTGATATTTAGCATTTCACTCAAAAAGTACAGAACAATGTGTGTCGATAGAGTTTGAGTACTCAAAATTGGAGAAAAATACTTTGTGGAAGAAACACAGAAATTGTATCCAAGATTTATTTTAAATTAATATCATGACCTTGGGCAGATATTGCAATAACCAAAAGTCAGCCTGGCCATCTATTGTTTTTGTTGACTCTGTTACTGGCCACAGCAATAATACAGAGTTTAAGGCATTTACCTTTTATAAGACTGCCAAGGGTTTGTTCCCAAGCATCAAATATGGTACCTCACACCTGTCAGGATTGATCCTAGAACTAAAAGCCAGGGGTCAGGCCTGAGCACAGCTAGGTGTGCTCTCAAAACCCAAAATAGAGAAGAAAAATAAAATGCCTTTCTTTATTTCTTCAAATTATTATTGGAAATTATTTTTATTCAATTTTAATTTCTACTATACATTTCTTGATATTTCTGGACAGTTGATTATCAAAGATCCAAGAATGATAATTAAAATAACAAGATTCATAGGGCATGAATATAAGTTGTTATGCTAATAGTTTGGTTCCTATACAAAAATTTAAGTTTCTCTGCACTCTCCAAGCAAGTGAAAGCAGAGAGTAACAGACGGGAATATATTAAAGTGAGAAGCTTCTGCACCTCAAAAAAAAAAATAGCGACCAGAATACGAGAGCCCCCACTGAGTGGGAGAAACTATTCACCCATCAGATAATACCCATCAGATAAGGGGCTAATCTCCAAAATATACAAGGCACTGACAAAACTTTACAAGTAAAAGAACATCTATTCCCATCAAAAAATGGGGAGAAGAAATGGACAGACACTTTGACAAAGAAGAAATGCAAATGGCCAAAAGACACATGACAAAATGCTCCACATCACTAATCATCAGGGTGATGCAAGATGCAAATCAAAATAACGATGAGGTACCATCTCACACCCCAGAGATTGCCACACATCACAAAGAATGAGAACA
>PVKC010023888.1:0-17096 GCA_004027635.1 Crocidura indochinensis
TTCAGTCTGTATTCAACCCTGCCACCATCTACCACTTTTACCTTCCAGCAGAAAAACGGATCCAGATCCTCCACCACGCTCCTAAAGAAACTGTGGCCATCAATGTTTCCCAGGTAACCAGGTAGTGTATTCCTGGCTGATACCTTTATAGTATTCTCAGAAATTAATAAGGGTGGGGTAAGTGATATTACCCTTTCTGCATGAACTATAGCAGCCACCCAACTGAAATTTCACAGCTCCATGGCTTAACCTTATCAAACTTCCAACTTTCCAAATTTGCTTTAGATCTATAAATCCTGAAACATGCAGCACATGACTCATCTATATTGATATTCAGGAAATATTATGAGAAAGTTATATAGTAATCTACCAACCTCAGTGTAACACAGCCTCCTTTTCCAGACACTTTAGGGAGTTCTCTGGGCTTCTCAGGAAAGTGGGTGCAGGTTTCTGAGAAGGAAGAAAACATACTCAGTTGTGGATCATAATTGTGTGCTTATTGAAAGCTACATATGTGTATTTAATCATGAATTTTACATGTGAGAGACTGCCTACACCTGCTTTCTTGCAAGGTTAAAAAAACTACTTTCTTGTTAGCAACAACCTTATTAGTGCATACTCTTTGATCTATAAGTTTCTTCACAGCAGATAATTCATAGGCCTTTAGTGTGAGTTACAAATCTTCTGAATAAGTTCCAATTTAAAGAGAGGAGTTGAGCCAGCAGCTTCCCTGGTATCTAAAGGCAAACTTTAACATTTCAAAATCTTTTACTCCTAGGCTGGACTTTTTGGGTGTCAATTTCATTACTAATTGAAAGATTAGCAAGTTTTCCAGGTATTCCTATAAAGGGCTTCTTTCATCTGAGCAAAATATCTTTTAAAAGACTAACTTTACTTTGAGAATTACAAAGTGATTTTTATGTTTATCTTGATGCTGATTTTCCCAGGTAAAGTGATATTTAATCAAGACCATTATTGTATGTACTAATTTTTTCATCTGGAAGTAAATGTTCAACTATATACACATTTAACACAGCAGCAGGGAGATCCTTAATAGGCCAAATATATGTTTGCAACTATTCTTTGAAACTATTACTAGACTTGAGAAATAACACCCTCACTTTTCAAGGAAGTGACCTCTCTTTGAGGTCTTTTTTCAGCCATCCATACTGGTGGAGCTCAGCGGGCCTTTTGATTTTAACTTTCCTTAAATTTGGCGGCAGCATCAGTGAGTCTAAACAGTGACACAGAGGCTCATCTTGCACCAATCAGATCCCAACAAATTCAGAGACACTAACTTTAGCTTAGATCACTGTGAAGCCATCATTTCATCATTGAAATGTCAATTTTAAATTGGCATGTTTTGATTCAATTTTTGATAATTACAATTGCCTTTGTGTTGTAAAAAAATATGAAGTAAATTTTTCTGTGCCTGCATGGAGGCAGGTTATTGTGTGTGGTGGGAAAATGGTAACTCTGGTGAAGGGAAGTCACAGTATTGGTGGGATTGGTTTTTCAATGGTTAAAATAATTGTATTATGAACAACTTAATAAGTAACAGAATTATAATAAAAATTACAATAAAAATAAATTTTATTCCTCACATCAAGAGATTTACTTTCCAAATGATACTCTCTAACTAATATTATTTAACACTGTATCTAACTGAATGATACCTATTATTCTTCAAATATCAGTCCTTTTATGGTTTCCAGGTAAATAACTTTCTCATCTGGACCTCTTTGTCTCAATACATTTAAATTTTAGATATATATATATCAATATATAGACCATTTCATTGTAATTGTTTACTATTTCTGTCATCAGTATTTCTCACAGCCATCAATAACTGGTAGGTCTTGTTATCTTCCCTCATAGGAGAAATATTTATTAGTTTCTGAATAATGGTGAGAGACTAAAATGTGGTAAAGGTAAGTTGAGTCATGGTGCTGGATTGATTGGGAAGACCCTTTAAGAATTATCTATTATCAAATTATACAGTGTGAAAATGCCCCATGTGCTGTATTTCTAACTCCAGACGAGCATGTCTGAGGCAGGGTTGTCACATGAATTAATATGCCAAGGCAGTCATGAAAAGCATAGAGTCGGGTGGCTTCTAACCTTGTGGGCTCTGGACTCACCGAACCAAAAAACCTCTCTTATTTACCTACTCATGCACTCCATCAGTTTTGTCAATGTTTATTTTAGGGTCCTATTCATCCTTTCCACTTGTCCTGAACTCTGCAGCCTTTGGCACATTGTAGCTTCCAATTCACCTCCAGCCTCTTAGGAGACAGTGCTGACAAAGGCTGGCCCATTATCAGATACAATCTAGGGACAATTTCCTCTAGAAACTTCTTGGCTACCTGTTTCCCTCTTGGTGAGAAAGGCCTCCTTATAATTGGAAAATATATCCACCATGACAAGGAGATATTTGTATGCATAATTCCCTGGTCCCATCTCTGTGAAATCTACTTCCCAGAAGGATCCTGGTCTCTGCCTCTTACTCCATCTGCATTCACCTTCTTACAAACTAACACTTAGCAGCTTCTCTCTCTACTAACTCCCTTAATCCCTCAACAACATACAGTTTTCTCAAGAACTCCTTCTCCTGGTCCCTAAATGTGTGCAACTATGAACTTGCCTGACTAGTAGTTCTCTGGAACAAGATGACTCTCCCTAGCTTTCTTGAGTCCAGCCATCCTCCCCTATGTTCCCATTTCTATCAAAATAATACTTATCTGCTGATATGTACTTGGGTTTCTGGGGCAACATGGTGAGGGCAGGGTCAGTAGGTTTTGGGTAGGGTGAGTAAGTTCCTGGCTTGGTTGTAAGTGAATCTCTGGTTGGATTTCTAAGCAGTCTGGTCAGTGTGCCAGTTTCTGTCTTCAATTGGGTCTTCTCCTTTCTCATGTCCAGTGCAGTAAGTCACTGCCATGGCTGCTGGTTCCAACACAACCTGAAGGAGTTCTAAGATCTACTGTTATTTCTGTATCTCCCTCCCTTCAGCATATAAGAGCCCTTTCTCCTCATAAATGACTGCATGAACATGGATGGTGGCAAATTCATACCAACTGTTAGTATTGATATTGATCATTTTTTCCTTTCCCACATGTTAAGACTGTCTCAGGGCCATCAGCTCAGCCTACTGGGTGGAGGTGCCCATTGGCAGTGCAGCCTTCCAAATCACACTGCTCTCATTCACCATAGATGTCCCCACAAACCTTTCAACTGTTTTCCATATAGCTCTTTTGTCAATGAAGTAGGTGACCTTAGTGTCAGGGAGTGGGGTGTCTATAAGTTTGTCTCTCACATCTGTCAGGCGGTCCAAAATTTCTTCTATCAGGTGGACCAAAGTTTCTTCACAGTTGTGAGGGAGTTCTTCCAGCCAATTGGGAAACAGCATTGCAGGGGCACTAAGATGACTCAGGGCCCATTCAGCTGCAGAATCTCTCTACTATTCATGGGGATGGGATACTGTTGATGACAACTTTTTGGGAGGCAGACAGTTCAGACTCTTCCATTCAGGTCATAGCCAAGGTAGGTGGTTTTCTCCTAGTAGAACTGAAACTTTCTTGCCAACACTCTTTAACCTTTGTCCTGTAAAGTCTGTAAGAGGGCTCTTGTCCCCTTAAGATAGTCCTCTGGAACCACAGCTGCTATTAGAATGCCATAAACATATAGGAGGAGAGTCACACAGGGGTCACCATTTTGAAATTCCCCCAGATCTTCATGGAGAGCTTCCCCAAATATAGTGGGGGAAATTCTTGAATCCCTGTGGTAACCATGTCTAAGTTAGTTGTTCACAACAGCCTCCATCAAGATCTACCCACTCAAAGATGCAAAGGGGCTGGAAGCTCTTTTTGAGCAGGATATAAAAGAATGTACCCTTAAAGTTCAGGACAGCATACACGGTCTTTCTTGGTCCCGACAGGGAAAGCAGATTATAGGGGTTAGGGACTACTGGGTGAATGTCCTCAGTTCTCTTATTTATCTCCCCAAAATCCTGTACTGGCTGGTACTGCTTGTTTCCGCCTTCTTCACTGGTAGCATGGGCCTATTCCAGGTAACTGACACAGAATCAAGACTCCCACTTCTCTAAGACAGTTGATATGCTTCCCTGTCCCTTTATTTGCCTCCAGTGACATGGAGTATTGGCTCACTCAAATGGGTGATGCAGAGGATTTGAGTTGTACCACCACAGGAGTTCACCAACCCTGGAAGTATTTCTTCAGCTCAAACCTCAGGAACTCTTTCTGTAGAATAGCAAGAAGGGGGCTTGGGTGTTCCTAGGGTGGTGATCCAAACATGAGATATATGTCCACTGCTATCAGAAGCACCCTGACTACCAGTATCTTTTCAAAAGTGACTTCCAACATCAGTATCCATGAACTGAGTCCTAGCTTATAATTTATGGAGGATATCTCTCCATAGTAAGTTGTAGGGGGGGGTGGTTGGGAACCTAATGAACTGATGGGAAACTAACTGTCGCTAGATCTAATGTCTAGTGGATAGTCCATTCATGTAGTTCAATCCCATTAGCTCCCTGGACCTAAATAGTCTTTCCAAATTTCTTGCCCTCATTCTTTTGCAAAGATGAGACTTGAATTCCGGTGATGATCAAGAACATCACCATTTGCCCTCCACTGGCAACCTCCCCCCCATTTTGAACTTTGGCCCTTTATGTTGTGGGAAACCATCACAAGAGACTTGTGTTTGGGGCATTCCCTTGCCAAAGGACCCTTCTTTTTGTAGTGTTAATACTGTTCCTGACTCCATGTCCTTGGAACTAGGGTGGGGTAAGGGTGGTGGTGATCTCCTGTAATCCCTCCCTTTTTCTCTGGCCTCATGCAGAGCCAAAACCTTAAACAGGCCTTCTTGTTTGTTTATTTTCCTCCTTCTGCTCCCTATTATTGAAAACCATCTCTGCTGTACTCGCTAATTTATTTTGAGTCTTTCCTTCACAACACCCTATTTTCTGTATTTTCTTATCCATACCTGAGTCCACATACCCTGCAAAAGTGAAGTTCATAGTCATCCTATTCTCTGGGGCTTTGTGATAAATTGGGCCATTATATTATGTAGGCTTTAAGGACCCTTTCCAGAAACACCACTGGATACTCATTTTTCCCCTGTGTTATAGTCACACCTTTAGACAGATTTATGAACCTTCAAGTTGCTGCTCCAAATACCCCCAAAAGATACTGGAAGTAGAATTGTAGACGTTTCCTGTCGGATTTATTGTGGTCCTAGTCTGATGCTTCAGTGGGGAAAGTATCATCCAACTCCCAGTTGTCCAGGTAGTGAGTTAACCTTTTCACTGTGACCTTCCTAGTTTCCTGAAGCATCTTGTCCCTTTTCTCTACAGTAAAATGAACCATGAGGAGTTGTTGAATCATCTACTCAAATAGGTTTCTGGGTCATGAATACTGTCCCCAGAAGCTGGATTAAATTGAACGGGTTTTCAGAAAAAAAAATTGTGGTGTTGCTTCCAATTATAAACACCTAAGGATGAGAAAGGGGTATGTACCTTGCCCACTTCAGAACCTGCCAGCAGGTTATATCTCTGTTGCATGCTCAATTTGTACTTCTCCTCTTTCTCCCTTTTCCTCTCCTGCCTGTATCCTTTCTCTCTGTCCAGGTACTCCCTGGCTGGCCCATACGGACAATATGTTCTCGTATGGGGTGGACTACCAGCGGAGGGGGCTTGGCAACGTGGAAGGAGGAGGTGGGGAGGGAATGGTTCTGGATAGGTATGTGGAGGAATTATCAGAGATTCAGTCAGTGCCTCCTTTCCCTTCCTTCCTAGGTGTGTCTTGCGGATTTGTCAGTTGGAAAGGAAAATGCTATTTTTTGGTAGGAGTGACTAAAGAAACACAATGGAGTACTATGCATCTGTTAGAAAAAAAGGAGAAAAAATTGCTTTTATAGAGATGAATATTGAGATTATTTTTCTGAGTAAAATAAATCAGAGGGAGAGGGATAGACATAGAGTAATCTTCTCATTCTTTTATGGGATATAAAAATTAATAAGGTATCCAGAGACTATAGAAATTAGGGTCCAGTTGATCAACCACAGCAGGAAGCTTGCTACACAGAGCAGAGGAGTTCAGTTATTGCAGAGAAAGGACCACTGTGACAGTGATAGTTGGAAATGGTCACTCTGGACAAGAACTGAATATTGAAAGGATATATTGATATGAATGATATATTTTCAGTAACAATATTTCAAATCACAATATCTAAAAGGAGAGAGAGAAAAGATAGGAATAGAATAGAGAGAAAGAGAGGGAGGAAAAAGTACCTGTACCAGACATTAGTAATGGGAAATATGCACTGGTGAAGGGTGTTACAGATTCCATGACTAAAACTCAATCATGAAGAACTTTATAACTGTGAAAGCAAAAACAAACAAACAAAAACACCTCTACCATGCAAACTTGTTACTCTGGCATTTCAATAAAGTAATCTTAAAAACTTAAAGAAAAAAAGCCCAGTTATCTAATGTGCCAATATTTATTATTGGACAAGAACCAAAAAATTGAAATAAAGCTGAACAAAATGGGCCTGGGAGATATCATGGAGGTAAGGCATTTGCCTTTCATGCAAAAGGTCATTGGTTCGAATCCTGGTGCCCCATATGGTCCCTCGTGCCTGCCAGG
This sequence comes from Crocidura indochinensis, assembly GCA_004027635.1. Taxonomy (NCBI): domain Eukaryota; kingdom Metazoa; phylum Chordata; class Mammalia; order Eulipotyphla; family Soricidae; genus Crocidura; species Crocidura indochinensis. Next base: position 6,663 of record PVKC010023888.1, read on the forward strand.
AGCAATTTCTGAGCATGGAGCCAGGAGTAACTCCTGAGCACTGCCGGGTGTGACCCAAAAACCAAAAAAAAAAAAAAAGCTGAACAAAACTTTAATCTGGCTACCAACAGCTCCAAACTGACAAGTCATGATTCTCTCTAGCAGGAATCAAACCCCATTCAAGGTCATGAATCGAATTATATAGGGAGGCCATAGAGGGAGGTTCTAGCTTCTGAAGATCTTTGAAATGATTGACTATTGTCTAGGGTACCTTCCTACTGCTCCCTTATGACCTTTTTAGATAGTCTCTCTGATATGTAAGGCAACCTGGGATGGTGTTAATAGAAATAGGCTTGAGAATACCTAGATGTGGCTTACAACATGGGGTTCTTTTTTTATTTATAATATCTTTATTTAAACATCTTGGTTACAAATATGATTGTGATTCGTTTCAATCATGTAAAGAACACCCCCTTCACCAGTGCAACATTCCCACCACCAATGTCCCAAATCTCTCTCCACCCCACCCCACCCCACCTAAACTCTAGACAGCTTTCCAGTTCCCTCATTCATTCACATGTTTATGGTAATTCTCAGTGTAGTTATTTCTATAATTGCACTCACCACTCTTTGTGGTCAGTTTCATGAAGTGAGCTGGAAGTTCCAGCCCTCCTCTCATTGTCTCTGAGAATTGTTGCAAAAATGACTTTTATTTTTCTTAAAACCCATAGATGAGTGAGACAATTCTACGTCTCTCTCTCTCTCTCCCTCTGACTTATTTCACTCAGCATGGTAGATTTCATATACATCCATGTATAGGAAAATTTCAAGACTTCATCTCTCATGATGACTGCATAATATTCCATTGTGTATATGCACCACAGTTTCTTTAGCCATTAATCTGTTGAAGGGCATATTGGTTGTTTTCCAGAGCCTGGCTATTGTGAATAGTGCTGCAAAAAATATAGGGGTTCTTAGAAAATGACATCCCTCCTTGTTCAAGCCTGACATATGACCTTTATAAAATGACATCTTTTCTTGTTCAGAACCCAGGATCCCACAGTTATATGTATATTTATTTTATGATATATTAAGAATCTGACATGAGGAAGGATTTGCTGGTATGTAAGCTCTTTTGAGATAGTTACCCATTCTGTTAACTACCTGTGCCCTTGTGAACTCCTTTTGAATCCCAAAGACTTTTCTTTTGGGTTGTTAAAACACAAAATAGTAAATATTTTAGACTTTAAAAATTATCTTAAATATTATATTCTGATGTGGCAGCTAGCAGTAGTCAAAGACTAAATGATAATAATTATATGACTTGGTTCGAGTGACACTTTATTAATAAAAATAGACAGTAATTCGGGTTTGGACTGTTTGCTTATCCTTGGTCTAAATTTAATAATTAGTAATTACATATAGAAAATATATAGAAATAGGAGCTGGAGAGATAGCATGGAGGTAAGACGTTTGTCTTTCATGCAGAAGGTCATCGGTTCAAATCCCGGCATCCCATATGGTCCCCCGTGTCTGCCAGGAGCAATTTCTGAGCAAGGAGCCAGGAGAAGCCCCTGAGCACTGCCGGGTGTGACAAAAAAAAATAAGAAAATATATAGAAAGAATTTTAGCAATTAGGATATAGTATTTGCATTAAATGTGTTTGAGCTAATGAAATGCAGATTTGTTTTGTAATTCTATCAAACAATTCTTTATATTATAATTAAGTGATCTATACATTCCTTATTTTGAGAATAATGACAAGTGTCATGGAATGACATTTTAAAAGAATGTAAGTTACTAATTTTGAGATTCAGTTCCAGCAATATATATACATATATATTTATGTTTCTCAAAACCAAATGCAATGCCAGCATGTATCATGAATGTGAAATTAACAAATACATGGTCTAGTACATTTGTGTAGAATTAAATTAGTAGTACAAAATATAACATAAAATTGTTCAAAATGTGTCTGTGCTTCTTCTAATGGTTTATTATGTTTTAATGGTCTGCTCTTACCTGTGAAAAATGATTTTTTAAAAAATTTCCTCCTTGAATCCCACCTTTGCTGTCATTTTGCTTCATGATTCTGCTTGCGCCATGGTGAGTAAGGACCTTCTGAAGCAGCACCTGTGAGGAAACAACTGTTTTTGATGATTTCAATATGACATTCTGGAAAACAGCTGAACTGAGAACTATTGCTTTACCATATAGGACAATTTCAGAGCATGCCATAAATTTTGTGAGATATGTAAATAAAAGCATGTGGATCTATTTTAAGCCATTTCTTTTATGATATTGACATATCATGGGATCTTTCCACATTTATGTTTTACATTAAAATCTATCATGATATAAAAGTTTCCTTGACATTTCAGAATACTTTTTGAAATACTGCACTGAAGTTATCTTAAAAATCCTAGCTATCTCCCAGTACACGTTTATCTCCTAAAAATAATGAAAAAAAATTGAGGAGGGCTGAGTCTCAGTAGTACATATAGAATACTTACTGTTGGAAAACTCACCTCAGAGGAACGTTAAACAGTTGCAATTATTCTTTCTAAAGAGATATCATAATGTTATTATGGGAATTTATTATGACTGGCTCTATTTTAATCTTATATATTATAATACGATCAAGGGGTTTTCCTTCAGTTAAAGACAGTGACTTTTAATAATACAAAAAAAAAATCCCGGAGGATGAAAGAGATGGCACAAATCTGAGAACACTTGGTCAGAGGTCCTGAGAATGATGCCTTTCCTATATGCCATGCTCCTGTACTTACACACCAAATATTGCACTTGTGATCTCCTGTCACAGCATTAGTGTAATAAGAATTTTAATATTTCTAGAGTAAGTCAGTCAGAAGACCTGCTAGGATGTTCATACCCTAGCATGGGTAGCTGATGAAAAATTCCTGAGAAATATCTCACCAGAAGGCCACTGAGAAGCTTTTTTCTTGGTGTAGATAACTGTCAAAAATTCCTGAAAAATATCTTACTAAGAATGCCCGTTGAGAAGTTTTTCCCTCAGTGTGGATGGCTGACGAGATGTATGTTAACAGGACTGACATTCTACTTGCTTCATAACAAACATTTATTTGGCCTTAAGATGCATATCCCTTATGCTGTATTTTGTATGTATATAGTAAAACCTTTTACTTCTTAACATAAGGATTATTACAGGCAAACTTAGCCTTGATTTAATTTCTCTTTACCTGGAAAATTCAGCACAAGAAACAATTTAATTTCTTTTTGTCTTTTATATGCCCTTGCTGTTTTAAAGAGAAAGAAGTGTTCTTTCTTTTGGACGTCTCTAAAAAGTTTTGAGCATTTGATAACTAACTCTTGCCTTAGAACTTACATCCAAAGTTTTGTCCAGGAAATAGTATTGGGCTATTGAGAAAAGGTAGATTTGCATCACTTTCAGATAATTTTTTTCCTTAAAAACTATTTCTTAATCAGACATTAGGAATTTAGTTATCTGTATTAGCCCCTAAAAGAAAACCTGTTCCTTCAGAAAATGGGAAAAATGGACTCCTTGCAAATTCCCCTAATCAGTATTGACATCCAGGACTAGCTGGACAGACAGGAACTGCTTTAAGATGTTAAAATTTATCTTCTCTTCTTAACTCTGGATTCTTACTTGAAATGTATCTACTCATCAAAAGCCATCTGAATTGTTTTGTTTTTCCATTTACAAGAGAGTCATGTTGTAATTTAACATAGAAGAGTATTCTTTTCACACTATAGAAAAAACTGTGGCTGACTAGTCCCTCATTTCTGCTCCTTATTCTTCATATTAAACTTAGAGAACACTGTTTTCTCCCATGTGTGGTCTCTCATTTTCTTTATACATCATTTGTGCATCAACTTTCCTGAGAGAGTTCAAAGAACTTCTCTAACCCAACCAAACCAAAGCTAGCCTGTGGCAGTCTTCAGAGCTACCAATCTGATCACTGAACCTTTTGGCCAGTCAGTATTGCAACAAGTGATTCCCATGGCTGCTAAGTAGGTTGATAGCAATTAGTTCTCACTCTCCCCCTAACAAAAAACAAGCCCTCCAAAAAAACTCACCAAAGGCTAAATTTGAACATTCACAAGAATTTCTGAAATTATTTTTGTAGAAATGTTGGCCAATAATTTTTCTGCGCTCATGTATATTATCAACATTGATAATTAGAGTATAGATATTATAGTAGGTAAGTTTCTTGCCTGCACATCGCCTACTTGAGTTCACCACAGTCATCCACACCTGCCAAGTGGTCCCTGAACACAGAGCCAGGAATAAGCCCTGAGAATCGCCAGGCTTGCCTCAAAAATCAAAGCTAACAAAACAAGAATGAGTAGAAATTCATGTATTATTTATTACTTACTTAATTCTTTACCATGTAAACAGCTGGTTATTTTTAGTGTGAGCAGTGTTTATGTTCACTTCACACCATTAATGATAAAGGTTTACATAGCCATTATAAAATTCTTAAATATTTATTTTCTTAAATGTCTTAGACAAGAATAGATTATTATGCCAAAAGAGAAAACTGAAGCAAGAAAAAGTTAAGCAGTTTATGTAATCCCTCACATGTAATTTGTCTGCTCACAGGACCAGGAACCGCTGACACTGACTTCTGATCTGGGTCAATAATCTGTTTTCTCTCAGTTAAGAACAAAAGTTTGGACTGTTGGCACTGTTTGTGAGTAATAGATGTAAGCCTTGTAGTAAAGTTTTATTTGCATCAGCAGAAAAAGGGAAATGAAAAAGATCTATTTATGGAAATTTATACATATCTCTTGTTGCTGTGCTGTCATTATTTTTTAGTAGATATATGTTTACTTTGGGAGGTTTTGCTGGCCTCTCTGGGGATTGGTTGAGTCCTTCATTTCTTTTATTTTTAACATTGGTATATAGCATTGCAAGAGCAAAAATTGGTTAATCTAATGTTCTGAAATCAAAGCCATAGATAGATAGCATTTATGCAACCTTTTCTTTGATATAACTGAAGATATCTGACTTTCTGTTTATTTCTATTCCAATTACAGACAATTGTTAAAAGACAATTATACAAGTAATGAAGAAATTGATGTGGTAACTTATTGTGAATTGGGGAATGAGGAAGATAGTCTTGAGAACAGTTCTATTCCTTTGTTGGAGCTACCTTGGTCACCCTGAAAATGCCCCCTATAAGTTAGAACTGATCAAATTCAATATAACCACTTATACTTATTATGCTAGTATCCTACCAGCATTCCATAAGTCCCACAGACTATACCTGTGGTCCTTTTGGTCTGTATGAACATAAACTAGTCCCCACCTCACAAATTCTCAGGAGCCATGGGTATAGATTAGAAAGAAAAATTACTTTTCTGGAAAAGTCCTTGTGTGAAGCCTTATATAAAAAATTTCAGATGGGGACAAAATAATGAAGTAAAATAGCTTCGTTAAAACATTTAATTTTTACTTAGAGAAATGTGAGGAGAGAAAGAGAGATGGAGATAAATCAAAGGTTCATTTTTGTAATTTTTTTGTTTTATTTTTATTGTGGTTCAGGGCTTATTCCTAAGTCTCCACTCAGGGATGACTTGGATGACTTGGCCGGGTTCAGTGTCAAACACAGCTCATGCAGGTGAAAGGCTTCCCCTTTGTACTCTCTCTCCAGGGTCTACAAAATTGGTTTCATAGTAGGAATCTCTAAACTTCCCTTATTTGGGGTAAGAGGGGAGAGTTGCTAGGGCATTGTAAAGAAGAGCTCTGGATTCTCAATGTTGTGTTTATATATTAAATGTATATTTATGCTTATAAATATACATTTATATAAATTCTTAACAAGACATCTAAATTATCTTAAATCTTTTTCTGAGGGGCCCACTGTTTTCTGGATGGTGCCTTGGTTTTTTCATCTTTTGAAAGCTTAGTAAAATTATCAGAAAAAAATGTACTATTTGTGCCTTTGAGATACAACCTGGCTAGACAATTTCTTCCTCATTTTATTATTTCCCTAAAATATCATTACTAGGGTCTTCTATCTGCTTCCAATGAAGTATGAATAGGATTCTTAATCTAACTTTTTGGCAATTTTATAAAATATTTAGCTTGATAATAAATTTTAAATTAAATTATTAGCTAAAAGTGTACTAGATTTTTTTATTTGTTCATAAATGAAAATTAAAATCTATAGAGTTCAAGAAAATTCCAAGTAGACTAAAACAGCCCATCAAATAAACCAACTCCAAATTCCTGGCTCACCTAAATTCATTTTGATTCTGAAAGCAAAATTTATTTCCTTAAATGTTAACAAGAATGCTCACAGGATCTGAAATATAAATTTAACAAAGCAAATAAAGCTCAGCAATTTGCTCAAAGATATAGAAAATCAGTTTTGCCTGGAAAAAAACTTAGAAATAAACCAATTGGGGAGGGAAATGATATCTTAGCTTGGGAAGCTGATAGCAGACTGGGAAATGGCATTTTATTACCTAAAGCACTAAGAAAGTGGAGAAAAATCATGAGCATTGCAGTTTGACTTTAAAAGTCTGTGGCCTGATGAGGACTTGGATTGGTGATTGATTCCCCAAAGGGGGTTAAAAAAAAAAAGAAGGGGTAAGGAAAAGTCTCAGTTTCGACAGCCTGGAGTCAATATTTTTCACGTTTAACAGTGCTGCTCCCTGAAGGGGCTGGAGTCAGTCATTTGAGTTGTATTTCTCTTTGCATCAAAATGTAAAGGCATTAGCAAATGTATCAAGGACATAAACTCATTTAGACTCAAAGCCAGTTTTCATATCCATTTTTTTTTTATTTCTAATTATTTAGAATATTGTTCACTGAGTCTTTTAAATAGGAAAGAAATAAAAACCCCTGGAGAAAACAGATACCTGCGACTGTGAAAGGAGCAGGTTTTGATTATGAACAATTTAGTTTTTTTAAGACATTTTATTTATTTTTAGTGTGCACAATTTCTGCTCTTCTGTGGCGTAGGGGAAGGACTCTCCTACTCAAATGCTCACAGCTCAAAGTTCAGTATGTCTAATCTTCGCGATTCAATGTCATAAATGCATTCGGGTAAGTTCTGAGAATTCCAGCCCTTAGATTCTATTACCAAAGAGGGAGGTCAGTTTTTTTCCTTCTGTTCAAAGTCTTACCAATGCCCTTGGATAGACTTCAGATAAGCAAGAACTAAATCTATGGAACTTTTGAAGTTTGCTCATTAGTCCACTCAAAGGAAAAAGAAAAAAAAAAGGCAATTTCCATATGAAATTGGGTATCGCTTTGCCACCACGTTATACTGAAAATCTTGTGTCTAGTAAATTTCAAGCTGTCAATCTTTGGATGTGACTCCCAGAGTAGAGCTTAGTAGTTGTGCCCTAGAATTGGGCGGTGTAAAAAGGATTTTACCCTGTGTAATGAAAGCCCATTGTAGGAGGACCTTTCATAACATAATTTAAAAGCCTTTTAAAGCCCAGCACCTCCACTGCTAATTGCTAGGCAAGACATTACCATCAGAGGTTCAGACTGCTCTTTAAAAGGTTTTTAAATGATGGTGTGAGGAAATAAAGCCCTGTCATCTAAAAGCCTTTTTCCCCCTCCAAATGTGCTCCTCTTCCTTATGCTAGAAGCAGCAGTCAGGACTTTGCACATAATGAGTTTGAATGGCTGGTGAGTGTCTGATGCTAGAGGAAGGAACAATGAATAAGGACAAAGTGAATGGGGCTTTCTTTGCATTGTGTGTAACTGGCATTAAAACGAAAAAGAGGACTTCTGGATATAGCAGTAAGACCAGATATCAGAGGTCAGCCTTTTCCTTACTTCCTTGATCTCTGTCTCTAAGCAATTGTGAATTGAACAAAAGACAGATGATGCCATGCCATTTTTATAAAATCATATAATATATGATAAGATTATGAGCCTTCTACAACGGAAAAATTTTTGTTTCTATTCTCAATAGTCATAGATAATTGCACGATACAAAATTATTGCTATTTACACTCTTTCATATATTGCAGGTTTCTTTTGTTTCAGTGTTGTTTTTTCAGTTGAGTATATAGCAGCAAAAACATTGGGTTGGTGGACTGATTAACACACGAATCTAAATTGTTCAGTCAATTTTATATATCATTTTTGTCATCATTTACTCTATAAGTATATTTTATGAAGACAAAATTTCTTTTGGCAATCTTTTTCTGTGTAGTATTTTCAAAGTTTCATTTTTTATTCGGTGAGATAGTACAATGTATAGGCCCTTTCCTTGCATGTTTGTAGACCTAAAGTTTGATCCTTAGCACTCATATGGCCCCTTGAGTCTGTCTGTCAAGAATGATTCCTGAGTGCAGGTCCCAAAGTAACACACATCTCACCTCACCTGCATCACTGGATGTGACCCAAAAACTAAAATAAAAAATCACAAAGTTTAATTCTTAATCTGTCAGGCTGTGTGTGTGTACGTGCATGCGTGTGGTGTGTGTGTATTTGGCAGTTTTCAAATTATTAGAAGAGAATATTAGAACATAAGTTAAAATACAAGTTTGGACTTAACTACTCTTTTGCTTCTGTAACTCTGGCTTTGCTTAAATACCCAGACATAGCATTGACAGGCTAAAGTTTAAGGAACAATGGCTAGGTCCAGAAGAACATCTAGTTTCTGAAACCAGACCATATCAGAAACTAGATGTTTATATATATATATACACACACACAAGTACTACAATGGTCAGATGGCTAGATGACAACTCATCCTGGGTCTGGAGATGCATGATTTTCTCTCACTGAGCCTACAATCCACTCTAGCAGTTTTGTCTGATGCCGATATATCCTATGACCAATCCTAATAGTTTGTCTAATGCAATATGTAAATCCACAGTCTTAAAAGTCAACTACTCAAAGGCAGGAATACACTAAATTCCTTATAAAAAAAAAAAGCATCACCATTTCCTTAGGAGGTGGTTGACCCCAGCATGCTGGAATAAACTCCCTTTAAACTCACTTGCTTTTTTGCAGTACTCTAGTCTCCTTCAGTCTTTGTGGGACGGACCTTGAGTCTGACCTAACAAAATATGCTTTATTTGATGGCAGATATATAGTGATTATTGCCAGATAATATTTATTATATAACTTTTACATGGTTCACTTTTTACAATAGTTTCTACTTTGTACATTTAAAAATACTGCTAATAACATTTCTTTTTGAAACCAATATTATATTTGGGCATTTATTATCTATAATCCACATGCATCAAAAATATATCTGAAGTAAAAAAGCATAAACCAGAAATACAAGTATATTAAAATAAAAATTTTTAATTAATAAAAGTATATTTAAAGACACTAGGTTTAAAAGAAGAAAGTATAGCCTGCATTTGCTTCTAAATTTAAACGAGTCCTAAATACTAGAGACAAAATGGCAAGCTATTACTCTTTTCTAACATATGATAAAGGACAATGAAATACTTTATTTTTCGGTGAGGAAAATGACTCAATAGGTAACTAATAATAAAGAGACTTGGGTACAGCTCAGTGAAAGAACAACTGTCTTATAAGCAAGAAAGTCCATGAATTTACCTTAGATATTGATGACACACAAGTGTGACAAGTGTGATCTCTTAGTTGTGTAGTTGTTTACATATTGGAACTAAACCAAAGTAAACATTTCCTGGCACATCAAAACTATAGCTAAAGTGTGCAAAACTGAGGCAAGGACAACACATTCTGTGAGTACCACCATCAACCACCACCACCACTTTAGTTATCTCAACACAAAAAAAAAGAGGGTTGGAAAAGAAGCATAAACTTTTAACCATAAGTAATAATGCTAAAATGATCTAGATTGGTCATTTATCCTTTAATTCCATAATAATTCCTGACTTAAATAAGATATGCTGGGGCCTGAGAGATAGCATGGAGGTAAGGTGTTTGCCTTGCATGCAGAAGGATGTTGCTTCGTATCCCGGCATCCCATATGATCCCCCGTGCCTGCCAGGGCTGATTTTTGAGCATAGAATCAGGAGTAACCCCTGAGCACTTCTGGTGTGATCCCCCCAAAAAAAAGGTATCCAAAAGAAATACATGATTATTCTTTAACACCCACAATTTTTTTCTGCCAAGTGTGAATCATTTTTAGTCACATTTTGCATTTTAGGGATTGCTTGAATTAAGATTTTTAATCAGATTATTCAGAACTCTTAAATTGGGATCCATAGTCTTCATAAATATTAAAACAATGAGTTTCACGGTGTTTTATGAGGAGCAAGGTATGGTTCAGCTAAATACTGTTCTATTTCAGAGTTGTTATAGATTGAACTTTGATTTTTCTCAATAAATTGTACTCCTGAAATATATTACTAGAAAGATACAAATGCAGGGGAACTCTGGCCTCATTAACCTCAGGATAAGGTTTAATTTGAAAGTTAAGTCTTTATTCTAGCACAAAGAATTACTGCAACCTGCTATTATAGATTCTCTAG
>PVKC010023889.1:0-17105 GCA_004027635.1 Crocidura indochinensis
ATAAATATAATAATATATAAATATATATAAATATAATATATTATATACATATAATAATATATAAATATATAATATTTATATTATATATTTATATATACTATATTATGTATTTATATATAAATATAATATATTTATATTATTATATATATTATTATATATTTATATTACTATTTATAAAATAGTAATAGTAAAAATATTGTTATTTCAGAAATAATAAAAACTTGATTCATATGAAAAATAAATGTGTATGTTTTAAGTGGAGGACATGAAGAGATAAAGAAAAAATTTTGAATTAATTCTAGAATAATCCTGGTTTGCGAAATCGCCATCTGTGTGTTTCAAACAGATCAAGTTTTTTTAAGATCCAATATGTTCTACAAAATCATTGGGAATTTTCAGTAAAAGGATTGTGTTATAGTCCTACCATGTGCTGAGTAAGAACAATTTCTTATTCCCTAGGAAATATAAATCATGACCTATTATCACGAGAAATATGCATTACACAGCATTTTGTACCTGACATTTGCAGAAAAATATTTTCCATACATTTTGAAAGATAGGAATGAACAAAAATATGTCAAATGCTGTAAGCTTTCCCATTATGGCGAATAGAAACCTAGCAGATCTTGTGGGAATACAGGTTTATATTTGTGGCCAATTACATTGGTCTATCCTTGCCCCTGCAGCACACTAACATTGCTGCCACTATTTTCTGCAGCAGCACACTTTGTCTTCCTTTCCAGAGGTCCAATTCCTAGTACTATCCAAGAGGCTGTACCAAAGCTGATAATGCTGAAGGGTTATTTTCCATTTTCAGTGTGAGGTTGAATCTCATGCATAAATGAACAAGTTCATACTCTTCAGCAAGCGATGTGTTGTATCTTTCACCTCTGCTTCAAAGCAGTGCTGCTTTTCCCCCAGTGTTAAATGGGGAGAATGGAAGCATATTGATTCTATTCCAGAAACTTCTCCATGAAAAATCAGATCTCTTTTTCATATTTGGCCTATTGAACAATGTCCATATTATACTCCACTTCACTCTGCCATATCTTTTCAGGTATATAAGTAAAACAATTCTAGGCAATATCTCATACATAGAAATTCTTCAAGTTTCCCAAGCCTAACAAATTCTATTTAGGCTCTTCCTACACTCCTGGCTTTCTACCTCTAAAATGCAACAAGATGTATTATCATTAAATTGAGACATAGTATTACTTAGAAATGGTCACTTTATTGGTCATTCTAAATAAATTTCTTCTTGATTATTGGTCCTCATTCACAGCTGTGTCCTTTATAATTTTAGCTAGTGATTTATAAAACATTCTGAGACATTAGCTACAAAAATGTTTATTAGCCTATAGTCATTTTCCTATTGTATATATTCCATAACAGAACATTTGTTTCTAAATTTTAGAAATTTAATTTATGAAATATGTGTGTAATGATTTAAGACATATTTCCTAAATATGTGAATTGCCAAAGGAATAATAAAAATCAAGAGAAAGAAGTTACCTGCCTGTATCTGGAAAATAAAGAGTTTTCTGAAAACTATGTTGCCAATCAAGACTTTAATTGGACAATGGGCAGGCACAAAAGCATTTATCATATTATTCAGTCAAGTTTGTTTTGTTTTATATTTGACAATGATCACTGCAATATATATCCCTGAAGTTCATTACTCATTGAAAAAAAAAGAGAAATATATGCAAGAGCTGTAATTAATATTGAATTTTTAAAGGGATTAGAGAATAGTTCAAATGTCTTTGAGTTAGGCATATTGTAAAGAAGAAAAAATTAAGCAAATATTGATTGTAAAATACTTTTTTTCTTGGAGCTGGAGTGGTGACACAGCTGTAAGGTATCTGCCTTGCACGCGCTAGCTTGGGAAGGAATGCAGTTCGATCCCCCAGGTCCCATACAGTCCCCAGAGCCAGGAACAATTTCTAGCACATATCCAGGAGTAACCCCTGAGCATCACAGGATGTGGCCAAAAATATTTTTATCTCATTAGTAATTAATTTAAAAATAAGTATGCCAGTGCCTGGAGCCATAGTGCAAGCTGTAAGGTGCCTACCTTGCACACGCTAGCCTACGATGGACTGTGGTTTGATCCCTGGTAGCCCATATGTTTCCCCAAGCCAGGAGCAGTTTCTGAGGTCATAGCCAGTAGTAGCCCTGAGCATGACTGATTGTGCCCCCTCCAAAAAATATGCCATACAAATAAATCAAAACCATATTTAATCATGAGATAGGAAATAGCAAATCCTATTATGGAAAAAATAATTAGCTAAAATTGGAGTTTTCCATAACAAAAAGTGTTTTCTTTTTCCCCCCAATGTAGGCCTGAAGTAAATGGATAATAGGACCACTGCTTATCTATGATATAGAAAAGGAATAGACTAAAATAGAAAGGTAGAAAGGTAAACTATTCAGTGAAAGTTTGCCTAAAAATTTTATCATCAGACAAGTCTCATTCAGGAGATTACCAAAAAGCATTCTGCCTTTAGAAAGTCTGTTTAATATAATTATTAATTTTCAATATAAAATAATATTACTTGTTTCTGTAATTTAAAATAATATTCTAGTATAGAGATTAAGTAGCAAAATAGCACTATCCAATGAAAGTATGTTAATAATTTAAAAAGTTTCTACTCAGGCTTTCTTTACACCTGCATTTTATATTATTACACATTTATAATTCAGTGTTATGTGTTACAAGGCAAAATTATTGCCTAGCCATTATCCTATGATAAAAATTTGTGCATTATTTTAAAGGACAAAATTATATTATCTTCTGCAAAAAAAGATAGCATTCTCTAGTGGTTGTACATTTACATTATATTTTATGTTTGCTGTTAGAAATAATGCTACCATTAGTGTGGCTCATTTGGAAAGTTTGTTCCTGAAGATATTTTTAAATATTTAGTAGAAAAGTACAGCTATAAAGAAAAATATACCCATATCCTAAAAACTTGTATTATACATTACAATGATGCTATATGTTTTTTGTATCAACATTAGAATGCTCCCAATTTATATGAAACTGTTGACTATCACTGATATTAAGAAGTTCATATTTGGGGTCGGAGAGATAGCATGGAGGTAAGGCGTTTGCCTTGCATGCAGAAGGAGGGTGGTTCAAATCCTGGTATCCCATGTGATCCTCCAAACCTACCGGATGGCAATTTCTGAGCGTAGAGCCAGGAATTGAGCATATTAGCTCTTGGTTCTTCAGATGATGATTTATAATAGTATACTCCTGAAACCCAAGCATATGATAAATATTTGTTGCTTCTACTCTAAAAAGAAAAGTAAATGTAAGAGCATAACTAAAAATTGTTCTAACAATGTGAACTTAAGTAGACAGATATACTTCAGTTTCTCAGTTAACTCATATGCCTGACCATATGCTCTTTAGTGTAGGATGAAGAAGCAAGAAGCAGTAGCTCTCAATGGGCAATTGCAAACCCCAGTCCCAGAGCCCAATTACTGAATAGGTACTATTGAATAACATTTGCTGGTCATAGCTGCTGCATGCAGAGCATAAAGAGCATCCAAGTACAAAATTTGCTGCAAGAATTATCATGGGGCCCGGGAGATAGCATGGAGGTAAGGCGTTTGCCTTTCATGCAAAAGGTCATCGGTTCAAATCCCGGTGCCCCATATGGTCCCCCGTGCCTGCCAGGAGCAATTTCTGAGCATTGAGCCAGGAGTAACCCCTGAGCACTGCCGGGTGTGACCCAAAAACCACACACACACACAAAAAAAGAATTATCTAGCAAATGTTGTAGAATAGTTTCCAAGTTCAATGAATATGTGTGGGTTTGGCTGTCAGACAATATCAGCATAATCTAAGACTCAGTGATTCTTGGAGAAAGGATATAAGACTGTCTGCATTGATAAGTAGATGAAAAAAAAGAAAAAAACAAGGACTAGATATCATATATCTACTCATTTAACTCTATTAGAACATTAAATTATGAAGCTTATCAATTACAATGCTAAGTGAGGGGTTAACAAAGTCTGTTGCAGTTTGAGATGCCACAAAAATGTCATTGGTTAAATTGTTTAGATGAAGTCAGAATGGTAGGAACAACCAGTGAGTCTAATATCCAGGAATATTCTATTATATAACTGTTACATATTATAAATTGATGTACCACCTCAACTCTAATTTGAGTGAAGCCATGGTTGATGAAGTCTGAGCACAGTAATTGATGGATTTGAAAATCTCCTTTTTTTTCTTTTTTTGAAATTGTTATTAATATCTTTATGTAAACAACATGTTTAAAAACATAATTGTAGTTGGGTTTCAGTCATGTAAAGAACAACGCCCTTCAACAGTGCAGCATTCCCATCACCACTGTCCCAAATCTCCCTCCTCCTCACCCCACCCTGCCTGTACTCTAAACAGGATTTCTACTTCCCTCATTCATTCACATTGTTATGATAGTTCTCAATGTAGTTATTTCTCTAACTGCACTCATCACTCTTTGTGGTGAGCTTCATGTTGTAAGCTAGACCTTCCAGCCCTCCTTTCTTTTATTTGTGAGAATTATTGCAAAAATATCTTTTTTTTTCTTAAAACCCATAGATGAGTGAGACTATTTTATGTCTATCTCTCTCTGATTTATTTCACTCAGCATAATAGATTCCACGTATATTCACATATAGGAAAATTTCATGACTTCATCTCTCTTTTAAGCTATCACACTCCTTACTGACCATGCAAGTAGACTGAAACTCATAGAATCACACATGGTCTCAATTACACAGCCTATTCATCAAAATGAGCTCTGAGATTTCCTTCTTTGCAAATGGAACTAAGTAGAATGGATAGGTCATGTTGATTACTGAGCTTTATGCAATATTTTTAGTGCTCTTCTCTATGATGACTGCCAATAATCTAGACTTCCTCAAGTCTTAACACAAATCTAAAAAAAATATTACTTTTAACAGAAGTATATTTTCTTTGGATTTATTTGTTAATTAGCACCTCATAATTTTATTTTATTATTTTTTATTATTTTTGCTTTTTGGGCCACACCTAATGACACTCAGGGATTACTCCTAGCTATGCACTCAGAAATCACTCTGGCTTGGGGGAACCATATGGGATGCCAGGAATCAAACCTCGGTCTGTCCTAGGTTAGCAGCATGCAAGGCAAACACCCTATTGCTTGCACCACTACTCTGGCCCCGCACCTCATAATTTTATCTCAATCAGTTTCACAAGATTGAAAAGAAATCACTAGTTGACATTTTAAGGATACTAATAACAAAAAGACTTCCATTAATTGTATGCACATCAGTTCAATTGTTTTCATCATTATTTGAAAGGCTGATTAAGTTAACTAAGTTTATGGAGAATGTTTTGTGTCAATTCCAAGTCAGACTTAGACTTTTTTTGTAGGAAATGTAAACAGATTTTTAATATTTTTTACTTTATAAGTTAATATTGTTCTAAAGAAAATTATCTCACTTTTATCTGTAAATTAAAAAACGAGTCAGAAGAGAGAAAGAAGACCCATAGACAGAAACAGAAAGACAGAAAAAGAGACAGAGATTAATAGAGAGAGAGATCTAGATGCAATTTTCAAATGACTTTTTTAAAATATATTAAGCAAGTTATATTTAAAAAATAATTTCTTGCTTTGCTTTCAGGAGTTCTCACAAAGGAAGTCTATCTTCTTAATTAACACACGTACTCCCCTGCTTGATATTTTGCACACCATTTCAGTAAACTATATAGGAAAATTCAGTTTGTGTGATAAGTTGAACTTATTGCCTTTTGTGAAGTGACAGAAGAGCTGAGGAAAGAAGTAGCAAAGTGCTAAGACCCTTCTCTAGAGAAAATATTTTAGGGAGCATACAGAAAAATTGAGGATTTAGGAAATAAAAACTGGTTATAAAGTCTCAGTATCATTTCAGAGATAATGTCCTCCCAATTAAATAGTTCTCTCCTCTCCTTGATCTCTTCTTTCCATTTTATAAACAGAAATTACTTTAAAAAGAAGATAAAGACCAGAGATATACTACAACTGGCAGGGAACTTGCCTTTCATGTAGGAGACAAGTAAGTAAATAAAAAACAATCAACTATTTGAAATGTGGGGAAAACTGAAAATGAACACATAGATTATGTTGTGAGCTTTAATTTTTAATTTTTATGAGTTCTATTTTAAATTTTAATTAAATTTAATGAATTTAATTTTAATTGTATTGTAAATGCGATTATCAGAATTATGGTTTTTATTCTATTAACTATAAACTTCACATTTGAAACTTAAACACAAAAGAATTTGCAGAATTTTTAATTAAATCTATTGTGTATAAGTACTGATAGTACAGAATTTTTTAATTATAAACTGATAAAACATTCAACTACTATTTATAATTTTTTTATTAAAATAATAAAAAAGACCAAAAATGTACTTGACTACAAGTCATATTCTTGGCTTAGAGTAGATTTCCTGAGTTGATGCATTCTTGAAAATTGTGTCAAATACAGAACTCTGAAGTTTAATATTTCCAATAGACCAACTGACTTCCTCCCAAAATCTTCATCTCTCTATCCACTGGTATAGGATGCCACCAGTCCAGGCCTGGGCACAACTTCCTGTCCTGTCCCTGTCTCAACAGGCCTTCTGTGCATGATGACCTGAACTTGTCACTAAGGGATTCTTTAACCACTATACACTTTTCTACTTTGAATTCCTGTTGCTAGGCCATTAAATGTTCTGGTTCCTTAGTCTCTTGCCATCACCACTTGCTTATGGGGAGACTATTATGCTCAATACCAGTCACTGTCTGGGCCTCCGATAACCTTGCCTTAATATTCATTCATCCCAAAGCATCAGCTTTACCTGATTCTACAGGGTGAAAGAAGCAAGAGTAGAAGCTGTAGTGGCTGGGTTCTATCTTTATCTGCTGCCTTCTACCACACTTGGTTGACTATCCCTTGAATGTGTAAGATTTACAGATTCTGAATAAAAGTGCCCAGAGATCCATTCTTTAACTCTCAATAATAGTATTGACAGCAATTTTCAGAGAAGCCCTATGCTTCAAATTTAGGTATTTGTTTGCCAAAAGATTTTTCCCCTTAGTTTTTGGGGCACACCTATCAATCATCATGACTCTGAGCTCGAGGAATTACTCCTGGTGGTTGTACAGAATCATTTGGGGGTACTGGGTATAAAATCACTTTGCTGCATTCAAGGTAAATATCTTACTTGCTGTGCTCTCGTTCCTGCCCCAATAAAACAGGTTTAAAATCCACGTTAAGATGTAATTTCAAAAATTACTTGAAAATGAGGATAACCTCACATAATGATATGAAATAATTTAAGATCACTCTTTCTAGCATCCCTGTTTACTCAACAAGCTACCTAAGCCAGAGTTCAAATTGTGCCAGAGTAGGTTATTTTGAGATATGTCAAGAAATATGAAGTAATTATAAGTTACAAAGTGTTAAATTTACTGGAAATATTTGCAAATGGCTAAAGAAGAATAAGATTAGAATACTAGTTGTCTCTTAACAAACACAATTTCAGAAAGTATTGCAAGGAGATGCATGTATGTCCCTCTTTAAAACATTTCATATAAAGTCTAAAGTAAACCCTATACACTTCCTATGAATTGATTTTTACTCAAGTGACTTCTAGGTGCAAATTAGTGTGAGTGAACTCCTGATGCATAGTTTTCATAGAAATACTAATTATTCTCACTGGGTAAAGTTTGAAAAGGTTAAAATGGAAGCACTTCAGAAAGAAAAAATGTCAGTGTCTTTCCTTCAGAAAGGATTTCATTTGAAGTAAAGAACTTGAGGTATAATAGAGGTTAATTGCCAATTATAGAGAAAAGTTATGAAAAAGCATGAATAACAAAACATTTTGAGCCCTTCTGTCCTTTCTTTTATTTCTATTATAATGCTATTGTTTTTTAAATATTTTCCTAAATTAGTTTATTCTATGTTATTAATGTTTTAGTTTATAATATTCCAAAAATTATTAAACAATGATACTAACCTTGAACCTAGAATTAGATCAAAACAAATGCCCAGTGAGAAGAAAGAAAAAAAATGAAAAAGGAATTAGTATATTCCTAAATTTTCCTGAAACTGATTAGAACTAGAAAGGTAAATGGTCCCTTTTTATACATAAATGCAACTTGAATATTTTAAATTATATTAGAAAAACTATTTTGAATTTAGAGAATGTTACCACTGATAAATTTTATTCTAGTCATATATATCATATAACTTTTAAAATGTAGTAAAAGTGAATGTTATTCTTCATGTCTCAGTTTTTCTTTATTTGAGTGATAAATTTTTTTAATTGGATATTTATTAAAGTCAACCTGAAAAATGATTTTTTCTTGTCTATGCAAACCCATGTAGCAAAAATCCAAAGATGCCTGTTTCTCATGGAAATAGATGGGAATGCAATTGCTATGTCATTGAGAAAGCTGGAATCACACATTCAGTCAATGGAAGTGTTTATCTACACTAACTGTGTATTCAGATCTTCAAAGTGACAATGTGGTGCCAATGCATACTTAAAGAAGGCTTTAAATCTCTAGTCAATCTTGATTTATAGTATAATGTAAGACGTTAGCAAAGTATGCAAAAAGAAAAAAAGAAATGGAAAAATTCATGGCTTTAACAGAGTGTAGCAACACAAAAATTAGATCCTTGTTCCTTTTTTTATCATTGGTAAATTAGCATATGTATAATTCATAGGGCTTAGATGTGATACAGCATTTAGAAAGGAATCTTTTTCTTTTTCTGATCCATTTTTAATCTGGCACATAAAGCCTCGTGGATTGGACGGTTGTTTTCCTGAAGTTTCTGAGCACCACTGGGCGTTTCGAAGTAGATCTTGGCATTGCCAAGCTGCAAGGCTCAAGTAGCACCTTCTTCTCAGGCCCTAAAATTGAAGAGCTGGTGAAGAATTCTGGGAAGAGGCCATAGGACTTCTGAGAGCCACTTGGGACACCTCCTCCCAAAAAAGAATAGTTTTCACCCATCCATCTATCCATGCATTCATGCATTCATTCTTATCTTTTTTCAGAAAATGCCATTGTGAAACAACTAAAGAAAAATAATATAGATAATAAAAATATGTGACTCCCTTACTTCAATAGGTCAAAGTCTACAATATGTAGTGTAGTGAGCTGAATTCTAAGACATCCAAGATCATACAGAAACTGAGTGTTTCCTTTCCTTTGAATTTAGAATAGTTCGAGAATATATACATATAAGTGTATGTATATATATATATACATATATATGTACACATTTAATTACTTAAGGGCTTATTTTGGGGCCATGCCTGTCTGAGCTTTGAACTCACCAATAGTGAGGTTTGGGGGACCATTTGAAGCAGGATTAGTTGCATGCAAGGCAGGTTTCTTACCCACTGTTATTTCCTCATTACACGGTTTGAGAATTTAATGGAATATTATGTCATGACTATTATATGCATATTGGCAAAATTATTTATTAAGTTTCTTTTTTTTTTTTTTTTTTGGTTTTTGGGTCACACCCAGCAGTGCTCAGGGGGTTACTCCTGGCTCCATGCTCAGAAATTGCTCCTGGCATGCACGGGGGACCATATGGGGCACCGGGATTCAAACCGATGACCTTTTGCATGACAGGCAACGCCTTACCTCCATGCTATCTCCCGGGCCCCTATTAAGTTTCTTAATATGTTTAATTTATATTAGCCAATAGGTGGATAATTATATATATATATATAATGGATATTATGCCTTGCAAATTGCAGACTCTGTATTCCAGTATTGTATCACGTAAGCTCAAATAAGTCACAAGGAGGTCACAGTGACATTGGGGGGAGAGATCTATAGAGGCAGATAATAATCTTAGATGAGTAACAGAAACAAACATACAGCAGTGGCAGGCACTCTTGTTGGCACTGAGGGAATAGATGCTTGTTTCAAGGAAAGTGTCCCTACAACAAAGACTTGAGGCTGACTTCTACTATTGGACTGTAGTCACTTTCTTGATGTTAGTTTAAAATGAGGCCTTGGTAATGAAGTGGTAAGAAAATAATTTCTGTCATCAATGGACCTGGAGAAAAAATGCTGAGCCTCAAATGAGGATATATAGACTTAGGTACACTTTGATTTCTTTCAGTGATGCCCTGACTAAATTCAGTTTACCGTTATCTGAATTCTGAACTACAGAAACATATTTGAATAAGCCCCTTCTTGTAGATTTTCACATAGCAAAGTATTATTACACAGGCAGATTCATATGATAGAGGGTAAAAAGGTCTGTGAGTAAAGCTTGTGGCTGTGTGTGAATATAAATAAAAACATGAAACCTTGATATGATGATGCTGAATAACAATATAATAGTCACATGAAATATACTTTCATATAAAACATAAAAATATATAAAAAATGGACTTTCTAATTGACTATGACAGAATTGATACTAATTTTAGAATATAAACACGAATAAATTTTAGTCCTAGATAGTGATCTGATATACTGATGATGTTCAGTATAGGACATTCCATACAACGAGCTATACAAAGCAAAGTAAATTTAGTGATAACTGTGAGATATTAGAAGATAATTATGCCTTACCCAATCTTACAAATAATCTCTTACCAAATTTCAACTATATTTGAAGTAATACTGTATGATAGCATAAATAAGTTTTAGTTGCACATAAATAAAATCAATATAATATGAGTATATATACATATACATTAAAATCATCATAAAAAGTTGAATTCAGGTTGGGAGAGATAGCATGGAGGTAAGGCATTTACCTTGCATGCAGAAGGACAGTGGTTTGAATCCCGGCATCCCATATGTTCCCCTGAGCCTGCCAGGAGCGATTTCTGAGCATAGAGCCAGGAGTGACCTCTGAGTGCTACCAGGTGTGATCCAAAAAACAAAAAACAAACAAACAAAAAAAGAAGTTGAATTCAATAACTCATCATACTGATTTTTGCCTTTACAAGTCTGACCTTGTCTTTTCCATATCATTTTGTAACCACTTATGATCTAAGAACTATATTTCTAAGAGTACCTTTGTATCTTTTTTCTCTATATACCACATAGGAGTGAAATCCTATGTGGTCATTATGCAAACACAATTAGTTCATATTTTTCTCTAATTTAGAAATGAGAAAACTGAGATAATTTGAATTACATGAAGTACTCTAATTCACATACTCATTAAATAAAAAGTCTATATTTAGTCCAAGATAGTCTAAGTGCTGTTGTTTCTACTAGAAATTTTAAGAAAAACTAGGAGTTAATATTAATATTCAACTTTTCCTAGTTATTATCTATCTTCCAGAGGATGAAGAATATTGGCTACCTTGCTGCTTCTTTGTTTAATGTGTCATTGATTTATCTGCCTTAAACTATCGGTGGGTGATACAGATATATATGGTAGTTAAAAATGCAATTTTGTCCCGGTATTAGGGTTGATATCATATTAATAAAAGTATTGAATAAAAAGTTTGGGTGGGTCTTAGTTTTTTAGGAATAAGTACAAAGTATACTCTGAAACAAGTATTTTTTATAGTAAATGGTAACAAATAAAGTTTATTTAAAGAAAATGCATCACATCATCACATAATTGGCATAACTGATCATAATACATTTGTTTCAAGATGACAGAAAGCAATTTTATTAAAAAATAGAAAGATAAACTAAAAAATGGAAGAAGAAAAAAGAAGAAAAAGTACAGTAGCTAGTATTTTTAAAGCATTCCATATATTTTACTTAAATATGGCATAAAATTATTTTACTTATTATTATAGTATCTTTATCATGAAAATCAATAAAAATTATGATATTAAGAGCTTAAAATTTCTTATTATGAAAATCAATTAAACTACTAAAGTTTCTCTGCAATGGTAAAAAACAGTAAAGAGTTAGCAAGCCATTGTAACAAATATTATATAGAGTAATAAGGTTTAATTTTATGCTAAAATATAAGACGTAGAAAGATGTATTGCTAGAGTTTGAGACCCATTTCTATACATTCAATATTGTGACCTGCACTAATATTGCTTGGTGGTTGTCATTCTAATGGGTGAATATGATGAATTTATAAATTATCGAGGAATAATTTTATCAGAGAAGGTATATGCTTTCATATTGTATCAGAAATCCATCATTCTTTAGTCTTGCAGACAAAATGTGTCCAATTAACACAAGAGGAAAAAACATTACACATGAAGGGAATGTTCTTTTTTATAACAAAAACCCAACCGCAAACATGTCTGTACTCATGGTGTTTAAATATAGGTATTTTTTGAAAAAAATAAAAGAATAATTATTAAATATTTGTAGATAATAAAAGAAAAATATTACACATAATGTAATCTCATAAAAAATATATGGTTTCATTTCTTTCAGAATATATTTCTCCATTAAGTTAATAAAATTATGTCTGATTTGTATAGATTAAAATAAAACTTTCCACATAAGAAACTGAAGAAATTTTTCTTTAGAAATAAGAACTAGTGATTTTGTTCTGTGTAGCTATAAATTGAAGCACCTATTTGTTCTGATTGTTTTTATTGAAGCATAGAACAGCAAACTTCTATAGTTGAACTATAGCAGTAAATAATTGCTCTTTTCTCATATTATTGACACACGATTTTATCTAAGTTCAGATTCTGTTTATAATACTCAACTTGTAATTAAGTTCTCTTGGAAACAGTTTTTATTGATTTCCAAAACTGTATAAGGAAAGAATAATAATGTTTAGATAGAAAGGAAACGTGGTTTTGATTCAGTCCTAAATAGAGAAATGTTTGATTAAAATAAATAGACAACACAGAAATAAACCAAATTTTATTACTCAGGAACTAAAGAAAAATTTTTTATGGAGGCTTAGATTATTTTCTCAGCACTTTATGCACACATGTTCTCATGGTGTGAAAGACACAAATAAAAACATAATGTGATTTTTGCTTGGAAGGAAATTAGTTTGATGTTTGGAGGTCAAAAATACAGATCATATTATGATCAGATGATTTCAAAACTGAATCAGTTTCATGATGTGGTAAGCATCTGGCCCAGTTGGGTGACATTGGATAAATAACACACAATGAAGCCTTAAAGTTGGAGAAGAAATTTGCTTAACAATAAGTGGTAAAATATGGTTTATGCTAAGGCTGCCAAAACTTGAATGTGAGTTTAAATTTAAATTATACAATGAGCTTAAGTTCATAAGAAAAAATGGTTCATATGTTATGGCACAAAAATGACAAAAGATCTAGGTTAGTTTTTGAAACTCTTGAGAATTTATATGTATGTCACATATATACATATGTATACATATATATGTACTTATATCTGTACTTATATATGTATACTTACATACATATTTATGCATTTTATATATTTATGCATTGAAGATATATATGTGCCTGAATGAAAGTACAAATTGTAGTGCATTTGTCTTGCATAAGTTTGATCTGGATTCCATCCTCACAGTCCCACAAAGTCTCCCATTTCCTTAGCTCAGAGCCAGGAGTAATGCCTGAGCACTACTGGTGCGGCCTAAATACAAGCAAACAAAATTTGTTAGGAGAAATGTATTGAAAATAATCAAAACTTTAAGAAGACATTGATATGGTAGTTCAATACTTAGACACTGTTATCAACTATAAAATACATTTTCAATTTGATGGATCTCGTGCCAAAATTAATCTTTTTCAAAGTGCAGAAGAAAGAAGGAAAAATAAATTGAAGAAAATTCTCCAAAATTGGACCAATTTGTGAGGCATGGTATTAAGCTTCCTATATTAAATAGAGAAATTTTTGAAGTGATGAGAATGGCAATTTGACAGTTTGAAAAAAAAGAAGGTGGAAATGGGAAGAAATTTGAAATGCTATGTTCTTACCTCAAAAGAGCACCTATTTGTGAAACATAAAAAGTGGACTTGAGAAACAGGAGTGTAGCATAGTTGGAAAGACACTTATCTCTTGCACAGCTGACCCAGGTTTAATCCCAAACATTCCATATAGTCCCTTCCATATAAAGCCTGACAGATGTGATTCCTGAGCTCAGAGCTAGTAATAAACATGGGTTTACAGTCAGTGTATCTCAAAAAATAAAATAAAAAACAAAATAAATATAGGGCACTTAACAGATACATTTTCTTTTAGTATTGATATTACATAAACTATTTTAAACAGAATAAATTAGATATAAAAACTTATATTATGGCATATTATATTATTTTGATACATTGTTCATACATTTTGATATACATTTTAAATAATTTTGTTTGTATATATTTCCTTTTGTTTATACATATGTATATAAATATAAACTGAAATAATGTCATTGTAAACTGTTCTTGTTTGTGAAAACAAAGGAATCTTTCTTCCCATCATCCTTTCCTTCTTACTTTCTTCCTTCCTTCTTTCCTACCATCTTTCCTTCAATCATTCCTTCCTTCCTTCTTTCTTCCTCTCTTTCTTCTTGCCTCTTTCTTCTTTTTTTTCTTTTTCTCCTCTTTTATCCCTTCTCTTTCACTTTTCCTTTCTTCTCCCTTTCTCTATTTTTTTAATTTGAGTCATTATGAAACAAAAATTACAATATCGTTCTTGATTGAGTTCCAGTTGAACAATGTATCAACACCCATTCCTTCACCAGTGTCCACTTCCAACATGTATTCTGCCTTGAACAGTGTTCCATGGGCATTGGAAAATATATGTAAATATACATATGTGTATATATATGTGTGTGTTTATAGTGCATAATAGAAGAAGAATAGCCAAAGACATCATTGCTAGGTCATAAAAACTTAATCCTTAGTAAAAATGTTTGTCAAAATAGGGAGTGTACATTTAAGTTAGGATGAAGAAGAGTTAGTTTCAGCATGAGAACAGTTAGATTCAGCATGAAAAAGACAATGGGGGATGCTGAAATAAGGTAAAGTGATCTTCCATAGAAGCGAACTAAGAAAGGAATCAGGCATATTCATTTATAAATTCACATTGAAGAGAATATGAGTGTTGGAAACTATTTATTTTTGGACCACCCCCAGCAGTACTCAGGGGTTATTTCTTTTTTTGTGTGTGTGGTTTTTGGGTCACACCCGGCAGTGCTCAGGTGTTACTCCTGGCTCCATGCTCAGAAATTGCTCCTGGCAGGCACGGGGGACCATATGGGGCACCGGGATTCGAACCGATGACCTTTTGCATGAAAGGCAAATGCCTTACCTCCATGCTATCTCCCAGCCCCGAGTGTTGGAAACTATTTAAGGCCTGTGCCTATATTGTATGCAGACATAGTCAACCAAAAATACAAAATAAGTCCTCCGACTTCCTAATCACTTCCTCACCCACAGAAATACTTCAGGATAAAAAGGGCCTGAGGTAGGATACTTCAGCGGTCTGGTACTAAAGAATAATTGTCCTAAATTAATTGTAGTTCGAGTTGTAACTATTTTTAGATGCAAGGCAGAAAGTATCTCATTGTTTCTGAATAAGCTCTTTAGCTTAGTAAAAATGTTGCAGTAATGTCAAAATAGTCTCTAGATGAACACAAAATATTTGGTATCTAATAAAATTTGTGAGATATTAAAAACAAGGAAGAAAATATAGTTGTTTAAAGAGAAAATAAGATACAAAAAATTAAAACTATTTTAAATTGGACATATAGTAGAATTAGTAACAGAAATTTAATACAACTCTTATGGAACAGTGAATTATAACTTGGAAGCAAAATTATGGAAGATAAAAATAGCATACATTTTATAAACTTTTAATTAAAATATCTGGGTTAAAAGTGCAATGTAATTAGCATGCTATTAACTATTACAAGTTAATATTAGTAAGCTTCAAGATTTGATAATGTTGAAAACAGCATTACATTTAAATATAAAACTTTAAGCAGTTGAACTACTTCAAATTTTCTAGTGTAAATGTAAATATAGTTACCAAAGTTGAAACAAAAGTAAGAAGATGAAAAATGTAATATTTGAAAAATAAGCAAAATCTATGATAGATAAGAAAGAACAAGTGTGGAAGAGTCTACATACAAGAGACAAATATACTACTCAGCTTAATTTTTTTTTGTTTGTCTATTTTGGTGTCACACCCGGTGACACTTAGTAGTTACTCCTGCTTATGTGCTCAGAAATCGCTCCTGGCTTGGGGGATCATATGGGACACCAGAGATTGAACCTTGGTTCATCCTAGATCAGCTGCATTTCAGAAAAAACTCCTCCCACGGTACCAGCAGTCTGTCCCTAAATTTATATACTTGATTTTGGATATGCTATTGCTTAATTACAATTATTAAGAAATTTTCATTAGAATGATTCTGTAGAATTGTTCTAAAGTTTATTATTTATTAACTAATAATTATACTGAAATAATTTCAAATAAAATATTTGTGTTATGTGTTAAAAGAAATTAGAATGAAGAGGGGTGGTACTGTGATAAAGTAACTTGGCCATGTTAATTATATAAGAAATCTTTTTGCAGGAAAATGACAGAGTCTATATGTTCAGAAAGAATTAAGATTGACGTCTTTTAAGCCAAAAGAAGATATATAGATCCTGGGACTATATATTAAGCGTCCTTAAACTGAATTGTAAAATTCTATAAAACTTTGAGTAAATTAGAGGCTAACTTCAAAAATAGAGAGCAAATGAACATAGATTATCATTTCAAGCTTGGAAAATAATAATTTCCTGATACATTTAGCTACTATTTTTGATGCATAAAATGATGAGCTTGAGAAGGTGCACAAAAAATATAAAGTATATAAATTGTTGTATGATTGTGCATGAAATAATTTGAACAATTAAAACTACTTAAGAATAGTGCATACAGGGGACAGGAGAGATAGCATGAAGGTAGAGCGTTTGCCTTGCATGCACAAGGATGGTGGTTCGAATCCTGTCATCCCATATGGTCCCCTGAGCCTACCAGGAGCTATTTCTGATTTTAGAGCCAGAAAGTAACCCTGAGCACTGTCAAAAACAAAAAAAATGAAAACAAACAAACAAACAAAAAAGAATAGTACACACAGTTACTACCATGATACTTGCCTTGTTCAAACCCATTTTGGCTTCAATACCCCACATT